>JAJOOR010009944.1:0-34584 GCA_036250505.1 Solanum acaule
CCTCACCTCACCTTCTTCAGTCATCCCCCCTCCCCCCACCCCTACCCCAAACCCCACCCCAACTTTTTTTGTCAGCCCACCCGCCACCTCAATCCCCATTTTCAGCCATCCCTCACCCCATATCTTCCCAAACCCCTGTTTTCAACCATCCCTCACCCCACATATCTGTCCTAACCTTCTTTTTCAGTCATCCCCAACCTCATATCCGCTCCATCCCCCTTTTTCAGGCTTCAGCTATCCCCACTCCATCTGTGCCTCAACTACCTTTTTCAGTCATTCCCACCCTTTAGTACACCCAATTCTTTTTTTTCATTTTTAAAATTTTCATTTTAGTTTCACCAAATACCACCATTAAGGAAGGAAAAGAAAAGGAAACAAAGGAAGATAAATTTAGATCTAATTTAAGATTCAAGATTTTCTTTTTTAGACTTTCATTTTCAATATTCCTCTTCTTCTTTTTTGTATGAAGGCAAGTTTAAATGAAAGAAAAAGAGACTATGAGGGTGTAGGTGATGGTGGTTGTTAGTCGGGAGACATAGATAGAAGTTGGAGGAAGGTGAGATAAATAAGAATTTCACTTTAAAGAATTATTTTACCTTTTATTTAATATTTCGATTAATAATTTTTGAAAATAGCTAATAAAGATAACTATGACGTGTTATTAATTTATGTGACATAGATTTGACATGTCATATATTAAAGGGAGAGTGAGCTACACATATGATAGGAGGGGTTTAAAAATCATCTTTTAATCGAGTTCAAGGATTTAGTTGGTAAAGAATTAAGTAGAAGGATCCACAATACAAACGCATACAAGCACAAGGGTCTATTAGATCATTCCGCCTTGCTAAATAGCAAAACAAAGATAACAAAATTATTTAAATAAAACTACACAACTAGAATGGTGGAACACAAATTGAAAAATCAATTCAAATATCAAAACAAGAATTATAGAACCTAAGTGTAGCAAGAATTGTCCAAACGATGTCGAAACCAACAAACTCATCAAGAGGGTAGATCAAAAGAATTGTGACACCTCAAAACTCACCGCCAAAGAGGGTTTGATTTTGCCGGACTTGTTGTTTCATAGATGCGGAAAAAAAACACATACACAGATCTAGAGAGAGAGAATAAGAGCGATATAAAAGCAAAGGGGGTATCTACATCGCCCGACTCCAGTTAGCAACTAAAAGAACAAAAGAGGTAGAGAGATAAAGGAAGAAGAGTAACTAGGTCACCTCAAAACTCATCGACAAAAAAACAAATTTAAATGTTAGCTTTTCAATATAATTATGCAGTTGTATGTGATGAACACAATGAATTCTTAGTCAAGAACGCTTTGGACAATGGACCTTACCTTTTCTTAAAGAAGCCACTTAGCAAGAAAATTGTTATATATTTGTGGCAATTTGTATGGAGGGATAAAATACAAAGAGAAAAATCAATAAAAAGAGTAGTAAGTAGTAACAAAAGGAGATCACAGTAATATTATAGATGATAATAATTATATTGTTGGAGATGAAGAACAAGCTCGAAAGAAGAATATGTCTATTACTATTGAGGAACAAAGAATAATAGTCATAAGGCTGAAAATGATGTTGTATCAAATAGAAAACACAACTTGAGAAGGAAGAGAGGCAGAAAAAGTACAAAAGAGCTTAATGAAAGAAAAAGTGAGAGTGGTCCCATTAATAATACTATTACGCGTAAGGACTACACATCAGTCCATTTTGTGTAGTCCTTACGCGTAATAGTTTTATTAATAAGACCACTCTGACTTTTTCCTTCATTAATCTCTTTTGTACTTTTTCTGCCTCTCTTCTTTCTCAACTTGTGTTTTTCATTTGATACAACATCATGTTCAGCCTTATGACTATTATTGCTTTGTTCCTCAGTAGTTATAGACATATTCTTCTTTCGAGCTTATTCTTCATCTCTAACAATATAATTTATTATCATCAACAATATTCATATGATCTCCCTTTGTTTCTACTATTTTTATTAATTTCTCTCTTTGTATTTTCTCCATCCATACAAATTCTCACAAGTATGTCATAGTTTTCTTGTCAAGTGACTTCTTCAAGCAAAGGTAAGTTTCATTATCCAAAGTGTTCTTTACTAAGAATCCATTGCGTTCATCCCATACAATTGCATAATTATATCGAAAAGCTAACCATTAAATTTGAAAGAGTAATTAGGTTTGATTTATTCGGACTTGTTGCTTTGCAGATGCAAAAACTAAACATATGCACAAATGGATAGAGAAGGAAATAGAGCGATATAGAATTTAGGGGCGATCTACGCCACCTGACTCAAGTCAGTAAGTAGAAGAATAGAAGGGGTAGAGAGAGAGGAGAAAGAGTTGTTACTAATAGGAATTTATTTTTATTGCCTTATTTTTTTTAATTTCAATGCTCACATATCTCTGGTGTAGGTAAATTTGTTTATAATTAGGCTATTAATAAAGAATAATCGTTTAAATTCATATTCATTTCCCCTTACAAAAAAAAACCTAGCCGCCATCTATAAACCTAGTCTTGTTGATCAACGTTGGTGGCAATGGTCAGCACGATACTAGGTCAGCCCTCTTCGGAGATAGGCCAGAGAAAAGAGTTTGTGTTGTTATTTAAATCAGATCCATTTACTACTAAACCATTACCTATTAGACCGATTTCATACTTGCATGGTGAGCCGACAATAATATATGAGGAGGAGGAGGTGACACATATGATATACAAAGAGAATCTACAATATGTGGTTGTTGGAAAATTTTCTTACGGGATGCTGGAGATTAGAAAGTTGAAGAAGTTAATTCTGAAATAATGTGAATTGAAGAAGGGATGCAATATTAGGCTCATCGGTAATCATCATGTGTTAATCAGAGCGGAAATCATGGAAGACTATGTGAATTTATTATCTAACCCATCTTTTTACTTAACCCATCTACAATATTCCTACCCAATGAGAACCTTTAAGTGGGATTCAATGTTTGATCCGGAGGAAGAAACAACAACAACCATAGCGTGCATATCTTTTCCATCCATTCCCCGAATTTCTTTGTGAAAGAGGCAATATTCTCGTTGGCTACTGCGGTGGGGAAGCCGTTGCAAGTTGATATGGCAACAAAGAATCAAACTAGACCTAGTTGTGCTAGGGTGATGGTTGAGGTTGATCTATTAGGTGATTTCCTAAAAAGGATAAACATTAGAGTTAGGAAGCAATAAGGGGTGAAAATATGGGTGCGGATAAATTATGATCATGTCCCAAAATATTGTGCTAATTAATTATCGATTGCAAGGACATATTGAGCATGAATGTTATGCATTACACTCTTAATTGTATCCTAAGAAGACGAAAGAGACTTCAAAGGAGAAAGGGAAGATACAGAGTGATAGAAAAATAAAAAAGTTATAGAGGGAAAACAAAAATTGGGAAGCATAACAGAAAAGGAGAAGGACAAGGAGGAATTTCAAGTGCAAAGAAACAGAAAACATCTAGGGTGGGAAAGAATACAAGTGTGGAATCTGAAACCAACACAACCAGAGAATGGGGTGAAGGAGATGTGTAAGGAAGAATAAGAAGAAGATGAGGAGTTGGAGATGAACATTCTTAGTGTAGGAAAGACATGAGATCTTTCTCCAAGACAAATTGTTGATTTAAAAAGTGGTTTCAAAAAGGGGAGAACAAGACAATATATTGTACCACTACATATTAGAACAAGGATGAGCATGAAGAAGGGATGATATATTATTTTATTTTGTTCAGGGGAAAAGAAATCAGTCAAGAAGATAGTGGAATATTGACTAAATATAAGCAGGTATCTGGCCAAATGATTAACAAGAACAAATGTTTTTCTACTTGCATGAAAAAACACTTGTGGTGGTTGGTTAGAAACTTAGAAAATGGATAGGAGTAAATTGAGGACACTTCTCATTTACTTATTTAGGATGTCCTGTGTTTTATAGGAGGAAAAATAGATTATTTTGAGGATTTATTGATAAAGATTGGTAAAACAGTAATGTGCTGGTAGCACAAACTGTTATTATATTGAGGTAGGAATATATTTGTTGCAAATGTGCTGCAATCAATGCATGTGTACCTACTATTGACTATAACCCCAGGAGTCCTCAACAAGATTCACAAACTATTTGCTAATTTTTTCTTGGAAAAGACTGGAGATTTAAAAGGAAAACATTGGGTAGCTTTAGAGGACATGTGTTGTCCTTATAATAAAGGAGGAGTTGGTTTCAGTTCCCTACATGATGTTGTAAAAGCCTTATTTGCAAAGTTATGGTGGAATTTTAGAGTTGCCACAAACTCAATATGGAGAAAGTTCATGTGGAACAAGTATTGCAAAAATGATCATCCTGTTTAGCCAAAAGAATAAGGGGATCTCATGTCTAGAAAAAATTGGTGCAGATCATGGAATAAATGGAGCATGAAATATGGTGGCAAGTTAAAGCAGGGACTAGTAGTTTTTGGCATGATAATTAGACAGAACAATGGGCTTTCTACTATATTAATGAGGGTGGACAAGAGATATCAGACCTGGAGGTTAGAAGTTTCATCACTAACAATACGTAGAATAAAGAAAAGTTGGAGAGTGTGGTCTCGAAAGAAATGACAAGCTACATTATGGAATGTATCAAACAAATTGACACTCCGAGTTCAGATAATACTTGGTAGTTGGGCAATGCTAAAGGAGAATTTTGTGTTAAATCAACCTTCCACGTGATTAGAAGAAAGAGAGAGGGTGGAGAATGGTTACAAGATAAAAGGCCTCCCTTTTAAAATATGTTTTTTTCCATTTGAGGGTATGAAAAAAGAGAATCTCAATAGATGACAACTTGAAAAGAATAAGGATGAATATTGTGTCAAGATGTCATTACTCTGAGGAGTACAAGATGGAGACAATAGATCATTTATTTCTAAAATCTCTCATAGCCCAAAAAATGTAGGGAAATTTTGCTATATGTGCAAGTATTAAGCTAAATGGAATGCACTTACAATAATTGATAACCAAATGGTGGAAAGTTGTTGGTCCTACTTAGATACAAAGGGTCTTTAAGATTGTTCCAGCCGTCATGATGTGGGAACTCTAAAAAAGAATGAATGCTAGGAGATATGACAATAAGGTGAACTTTTTCAAGCTTATACAACAGTGTCAAAATACCATCTATCAGTTTATCGGGTTTAACGATCCTTGGAATCATGACCCATCACAATGGGAAGAAATTATCAAATATCTTTACCAATACATGCCTAAATTGTACTATCAGGCTGTTAGTTGGCAAAAACCTAATAAGGATCGGGTAAAATGTAATACAGACGGGGCCTTTAGAGGAAATCCAAGAGATAACACTTATGCTTTCTGTGTTAGGGATGATAAGGGAGACTTGATATTTGCAGAGTCGCACCAAATAGGGATTACCAATAATAACATGGCGGAGGCGATATCAATATTGAAAGAACTAAGATATTGTAGACAAAAGCAATATAGAAAGGTGATTCTCGAAACAGACTCCCTGAGAATTAGAAACATATTATTGAGGGAATGGAAAATTCCTTGGGTACTAGTGGAGATTATGGAGGAAGTTATTTGTATAATTGATCAAGATGGGATAGAAGTGAATCGTGTTTTCAGAGAAGGTAATCACTTAGCAGATGCGTTGGCTAACAATGCTTATAGTCATATAGAAAAGCAAGAGTATATGCATTTTAATCAGCTACAAGAGTTATGCAGGAAAACACTAAACATGGACAAACAACAGATCATGTTTTGCGTAGCTAAATGAGAAAGATTAAAGATATACCAACTAGCATAGACTACATTCACATTGATCATTAGCACGCAAAGTCTCACAGATATTATATGTACAAATTAAGTTTGTGCCACTACAAGGGCCTAATATCTGTGAGAAAAGAAAAGCTACTTAGCAGTTATGACAACTTACAAAAAGGGGCCATCAGCAAAAGTTGAGGGATACGCGGTCAGATCTGAATCCAAAGAGCAGCAATGTTTGTTAACCAACCAGAGATACAACTCAATAACCATCAATTCCTTTCCACCTCGACCTTCAATGGTTAATCTGAGGAAGTAAGAGAGTTGAAATAGAGGGTAAAAGGAGCAGCAATGTTTGTTAACCAACCGGAGATACAACTCAATAACCATTAATTCCTTTCCATCTCAACCTTCAATGGTTAATCTGAGGAAGTAAGAGAGTTGAAATAGAGGGTAAAAGGATGAGTACTAAGGAATTAGAAACCTAATTACCTTCAAGATTAACAAACTTGCTATTGACTAAGCACCTCGTACAGTCCAGCTGAAACATTGAACCGGACCACTCACCTAAGAAACATAAATAGAGATCAGCACATATTACGATTTAGGTAAGATGAAGGAGGAAGATGAAACTTACTTGTTGAAGCTACAGAAGATAGGTGATACACGCTAACCATGGAAGACCATTGATTACCCATAACATGAGACGAAGGAAATGAGAGTTCACAAAAGGAAAGAATATTCAGGCGGCAGAGTAGATATCACAAAGAGGAGGAGCATTGGAAAAGGCGGATTAGGAAACAAGGGTTAGGAAAATGCTTATAATGGTAACGATAGATTAAGGGGCCTATTCCTATTTGGGCTTGGTAGACATGTATTCATTTTTTTTGGGCTTTTCGCCTGTTTTTTTTAAGAGAAAACTACATAAATCCCACTACTTTATACTATAATTATTTAGAATCCCGATAGATTTTTAAATTACTTGCTATACCACTTTTTTCAGTCGGACACATGAATCAAAAGTGGTTAGAGATGTGTATCTACCATAATTAAAGGGAAGAGATACATTATTTAATTAATTTGAATTGAATGTCGTAACTTAATTCCACAATTAAAGGATTAAAATATGGGATGTAACAAACCACAAATTAGGTGGATTAATTGATATCAAACTGTTACAGCTTTCTGAAAAAATGACTAAATTGCATAGATTAACAGATCTGGCATTTTAAACTTCTTCTTCTTCGCTTCATTCCCTTGAATACTGATTTTTCAAAGTTATTTTGTCTGAATGGAGAATATAATCATATTGTAACGACATTCGGGTTCATGGATCTCTGAAGGCGATTATGCAAATTATAGAATTGATGGAATACTATTGAGAGAATGCAACCTACAATGATCTAGTCGATGTTATTTCAACACAACTAGGGATCGATTGTTCACGCAAAAGAATGGAGATAAGATACATGATGGAAGACAATGTAACTCCAATGGAAATTCGAAATGAGATGGGTATGAGGTTTTTTATGGAATTGAAAAGACGTCAATCCAATTGTGGTTTGTATCCATTATGCATTATAACAACGGAAGAGCAAAATTTTGGATGCAGCAATAATGGTGAAATATCTTTTGACCAAGATACATCTATGGTTGAAGTTGGAGGTGACGTTGGGACTGTATCTGTAGCAGCTCTTGCAGATAATCGTAGTGTAAATGCGTTATGCGTTTTGGATAGTACTTCGGATCATGTTATTTGGGATCGTAACCACAAAGTAGTTAAAATCAAGCAGTTGTATAAGAACAAGAGTACTATTGTGGCTGTAATGCAAAAATATGTTGTAGACAATCTATTTCAATTCAAAATTTTAAGAACAGACAAGATGACGTTAGTCATATTTGTTATTTTGTTGGATACATATTGTGTACGTTTTATGTGTATTATAGAAGCATGAAGAAATGTGTCATAGGTTAGTGTATCTCGATCAAATAAAATGTATCTTGAAAAAAATATTGTATATCTCATTATTAAGAGATTACAAATCTAATGTTGAAAAGTAATAAATGTTTCTGTAACATGTATATTTTATAGTGTGTATCTCGGACAAATGAAGTGTATCTCAAAGAGATAATGTAGACATCATTGTTAAAGTAAAAAGATCTATTGTTGTAGAGTAATAAAGGTTTTTGTAACATTAATATTGTGTTGCACATGTGTCTTAGATAATAAAGTAATATTGATACATGCAAACAAATTCATAATTTATAGTGCGTATCTCGAACAAATAAAGATACATCTGGAAACATTACTAGATACAACAATATCTAGTTGAAATAACTTTAAAAGATATATGTCAGATACATAATAGATACAATACAAGATACATGAAAGATACATACCAGATACAAATACTTCATTCAAAAAGTTTGAACATGCAACCATTGCAACATTGTTAATGAAAACATACAAATAAAAATGAGCGAAAAGTCAATGTTAATCAGCAATTAAAATAGTATGAAGAACTAACAAATTCAACCAATGAAAAAATCCTAAATTTGAACTTTGAAACTACTACATCTGTGAATTAGATACATGAAAATGGTGTCAAACAAAAATACATCAACAGAAAAAAAAATGATTACTTTACCTCTATATATAATGCTGCTTATGTAGAGTTGGGTATGAAATTTTTACATCCATAATATACATTGAGTAGGTTGAGAAGAAGGGGTAATAGAAGATGAAGGATAATAACGTATAGGTGTGAGTAGACTGGGGAGGGAAACGGTGGTGTTGGAAAGAGAGAAATTGGTTTGAACTATAAAAAGTCCCAATAATTAAGGAAGTATAATGTTAGGATAATTATTAATTACCACTTTTAATGGGATTGTGTATCTGATTATATTTTTTAAAAGATACGATATATTTATTAAAAAATGGTATTATAAGTAATATTTTTAAACTAGTGGGAATATATGTATTTATGGTATGAAAGTATGTCTATATAGGTAATTTTTCCTTTTTTTTATTGTTAAGTAGGCTTCCAATTCTATGAATAAAAGGGACCCTGAGCTCAAATTAAAAAAAATAAATAAAGAAAAACAATTCAATTTACAATACATATTTTGCGTAGATGAATATAGACCATGCAGAGCTCCAAATTCAAATTAGTTAATATGAAATTTAAATTAATTTAGTCTGAGCTCTAATGCAGATTTCGAACACCGGATGAGAAACCCAATAAAAGTAAAAGATAGACTATGTTGTGGTTTATTTTTTTTATTTTTTTTTGGTTTCCCACCCGATGTCCGGTACCCACATTGGAGCCCGACTAAATTTGGATTTGTGCCGAGAAGTCCCATATTGTGGGGTAAAGCACTCCCTAACAAAGGCGACTCCATACCCAAAGGGGCTCGAACACGAGACCTCTTAGTTAAGGATGAAGAACTACTTACCACTTAATTATTTTTCAACTAATGGAGAAAAGTATTCTATGCAGAGATAACTATACAATTGACTAATCTGATAAGAATATTTATATCTAATAGTGATCTTTAATAGAATGTATATTGACGTGTGTGTACATAAGATATTATAGGAGTAAAGTTTTATTAGAGGATATAAGATGTTCATTCAACTTTAATGGATATTTTAATATTTCAATTTTTAAGTTAAGGACTTTTCGATTTTAGTATGATATGATATATCATACTATTTTAAATTAAACTCATAAAATATTTTAAAACTTTTTCATCGATTTATTTTTCTAGTTTGTTTGATATGTGAATTCTTAATGATTGTATCATATTAATTCAATGTCCATTTAAAGACTATCAATAACATTTTTGAGATAATCTTTAAAGTGAATAAGTGTCATAACAGAATAAACAATGAAAAAAATCTTTGAATGCAATGAGTGTCTCAAACAATTTGATATGACAAAAAAAAAAAACTTAGTGAAAGCTTTCCCACCTTGAAAGCCTCTAATTAAATTTTCTTATCATAGTAAAGATTTTCCAAGTAATAACATTATTAACATAATCTTTAAAGCTAATAAGTATCATGAAGGAATAAACAATTAAAAGAAATCTTTAATTGCAATTTGCAATGAATGCTTCAAAACATTCGATATGACAAAAAATATAGTGGGCACAAATTTTTTTTACTTTGAATAGTCTATAACTAAATATTTTTATTATATTAAGACATAATACATAAATATGTCATTTAGCTTGGCTTCAGCTGATATTTATGTCTTCCAACTTTGAGCGTATATAAATACTTTTAAAAAACCTAATATTAACCAATATTAGGTTAATATCATATATGCTACCCCTAGTTGTTTTAGTGTTATAGGTTTGAAATTTGCTAGGTATGGAATTCTCTTTTACTAAATATAAAATTGCAATTTGTAATTAACCCAAATTGACCATGTATGTAACAATCAAAAAGTAAAAAGTAAATTACTACTCATCTGTGGAATTTGGGCCTGGGCCGATGTTGTAAATATACATAGCCCAGAAAAACAGATTAATTAAGATCAATTCCATCTTTTAAAATTAACATTTAGATTTTCTAAAACTATACAATAAGTACTATAAGTTTCAATTCTTTTCATGTCAATACGATAAAATAAATATGTTTCAATATGTTAATTAAAATTTAAATAGTTTAAATTTCGTGGTGATTCAAGAACTTAGGGGTATTTGCCTAACACATTAAAACCGTACTTCAATTCAGATAAATTGTTTTGCACCGTTAAAACTTTTTTATATAAATATCATTTATTTGATATTGTTTTGTTATTATAACAAATGTTATTATAAAGAACAAGTAATAGAATATATCATGAAAACTTAGTTCAAAACATTAATTTGGCTATTACTTCCTCCATTCATTTTTAACTTAGTTTGATTTGAAATTTTCACGCCCCTTAAAAAATAGTTATAACATGAAATTTTCACGCCCCTTAAAAAATAGTTATAACATGATTATTACAGAAAAAGTCCCTGTATATATGTTGTGATTGAAGTTATTTGTTTTTTATTTTTCACTCGATGTTTGGAATTTGTATTGGAGTTCCGATTAAATTTGGATCATGCATTACATGGCTTATATGGAGGAGGCATTTTTAATAGAATTTTTTTTTTCATATTAAAGGCTCAAACTCAAGACATCTGATTAAGAATGGAGCAGTCTCAGCCCATGTTGATAAGGCTAAGCGGAATTAATTAAGATACTCGTATGTTTGGTTTTGTCTGCTTGTGACCAGTAGTCTAGACGTGTCAACTTTGAATAGGCAGCCTAAGTTGGGTTTGGGGTGTTGGGGTAATTAATTCTATTTTATTTTATTTTTTAGTTTTGCAGATGTTTAGTATCCGTATTGGAGTTTGACTATTTTGAATATGTACTGCGTAGGACTCCATTTGAAAGGAAGCACTTCCTACCAAGGGTTTTTCTATATTTAGAATTCGAACCTGACACCTCCGATTACGGAAGTACATCCGTTGTGTCACATACTTACGTGTAATGAATTCTATTTTTCTTTTGTCTTGGAGTGTGGAAAATTAATAAATATTAAATGGTGAGCATGCAAAAGGCCAACAAACATTCTTCTCCTTGTGCTTATAAACAGTCATGACTCAACTGTTTTGATACTGGCAAAACATTACTCATGTCTGCAATTCCAAAAATATCTAATTAAAAAAATGGTATCTCTTTTATGTTTTCATAGACTCTTACTCTCTTGGTACATTTTTAATTGTATAATTTCATTTTTTAGAGTTAAATTACAAAAAAATTGATTACTATTTTATGATATATATTTCATCATATTGATATATAAAAAATTACAATTTATAGTATTTTTCATATAGTTTTTGAATAACTAATTTTATTTAATATATTGAATTGAATGTAATCTAATTTAACTTTGAAAAATAGTCAAATTAGTTTTTGAAAAGCGCAATATGACAATTAAAAATGAACGAAGAGAGTACATCATAGGTCATTTAATTGAAAATCAAAATTTGATAAAGAACAAATCAAAAAAACGAACATATGTGGTATTCTGACTTTGATCAAATACTCAGAAAAATAAAAGAGAGAAGTATTCACAACACTTTTGAACTTGACACAAATTATTAATTTCATCTCTAAACTAATATTAGTCTTAAAAAACATCTCTCTATTTGACTAACTAAACTTAGATACACCAATCTGCCACATGACATAATCAGTGGTCTCAAACTCTTATAGGAGCATGAAACTGTTAATAAAAATTTGAGAAAAGTGTTGAAAATACCACTAAACTTGGCAAGAATTCAGGGGTGTACATTTCAACCATGTTATAAGATCGAGGGTGTAGATAAGTTTAGTTAGTCAAATTAATAAGTATTTTTAAAGTTGTCAATAATTCAAAAATAAATTAATAATTCATGCCGAGTTTAGGAATTTAAATACTTCTCTAAAAAATAAAATCATCATGTGATACATAGCACACCGCTTTAAAATACAGAAATAGAGTAAAAATATGTAATTTGTTCATAAACCAAATGCATAATTTATTATAATTGATTAAATTTGAAATATAAGTAAAATATTTTAATTAAAACTCTTATAAAAAGTTAATTATTTTTTAAAAGGCAGCATGGGTTGTATAGGATCATGCGCAAAGGACACGCACGCGGACTGACTCAAACCCACCTCATCTTTCTTCCAAGCCATTAACCTCAAACTTTGTTAATTTCACATATATTAATGCGCCGTTAAAGTCAGAATTTTAAGTTTATAAATTCGGAATTTAATTTTTAAATTAATAATTTATGAAATTTAAACTAAAAATATTAAGGTTGGTCGAATATGCACGACTATCTATTATAAAAATATTAGCATAATAAATATGTACATTAACAAAGAATGTTAAAGTTTTTACCAGTACTAGTTAATTGTCGATTTTGTCGTAATAGATTTTAAGGCATTTACATATAAAAATATAATTGTCACTAGTAATTGCTTCCAAAAAACACATTTAGTGATAATTAAGTTATTGTCGTTAATATATTGTCACTAAAGATTATTTTTAGTGTAGTAACTCCACCCTATATTGATTATATTTTATGTTAATGTGGTACATGGCGGATAATTATTACTCTATTTCAAAATAAGTGTGCTTCAGCAAAATATATTTATAGTTATCCTAAAATAAGTGTTATTTTACAAATTTAAGATAAAAGAATAAAGATAGTATAGCTAGTCTGGTATTAATGAACTACTTCTTTTTAATTGTGCTTAATATTCAAAAATATCTAATAAATATAAATAATTTAATAAATTATATCTTATATTTTTTATTTTTTTTAAGTGAGCGTGAAATAATTTGAGATGCTTCCAAGGCACTCTATCAGCTCATAATTTTATGTTCTTATACAGTCAAACAAACTTTGTTAATTAACCAAAGCATGTCCAAATTCAGCCAATGATTTTCATATATTGTGGCTAGTTGGCTAAGGCATGGGCTAACACTAGTTTTCCTTAGTGTTACACGCATGCCACCCTTTTTTGTCTGTCATGTTTTATCATTTTCATAACAAATTTATTGCTAACATGTGACCTCCGCAATAATAACATATTCAGCGTAATAACATAAATAAAATTTGGGGAGAAGATGATGTGTACATAAATCTTATCCTTGTCATAAAAAGGTGGAGAGGTTGTTTCTGAAATAGCGTCGTCATCTCATATAAAGCAATTTAAAGGGAATAATGAAGAACAAGACGATAGTAATAGTGAATAGTATGATAATTAAAGAAAATGATAATATAAATCAAAAAATAAGATTATAGAAGAGTGATCGATAATAAAACAAAGAAAACAATAGCTTATAGTAAAATATCGAAGAATAAGATAATATATAGGTAATAAAATAGTATAATATTCAATTGTTTATTAACCTTCTACGCTAATTCTCGGCCTTCATTTTCTCTTATTTAAGATAATCATGTCCTCGATCGGTAAAATGGAGGTGTTTCATGTCTTATTTGATTAATCGCCTCATTTCAATACTTTTTTAGTCTACCTCTTCATGATCTCATCATCTCTGCCATAGTCAATTCTAATACCTCCTTATATTAGGATATTTGTGCATCTTCTTTTCACACCTTACATCTATTCGTTAAATATATCATATAATCAAAAAGGTATTAATTATTTTCTTCCAAATGAATATTATGTAACCAACAAGAAATTAGATAAGTACTACACTTATTTAATTAAGGATTATGGATAAGATAGTAAAAATACTTTTTAAATGTATCCAAGCTTCTTGATTGAAATATTTTATAAATTTGATATACATGATAACCAACTTGGCAAGAGTGAACAAGTTTTGAGTACCAAGGAAGTTTTATTAATTATGACTTTAATTTGTCTCTTTCATTGTAGAAATTATCTAGGGTAAAAATTAGGTAATCTAAGTAAGAATGTTAGAATACTTTATATAAATTGTCATACAATTAAAAAAATTACATGGAGGCCGTACTCAATTAATGTTCATATAAAATTGTACATTGATTTAAGTTTGTGGCTAGTACCAATTATAAATTACCATTAGGCAAGTTGTGGAGTTATATATATGTCATTTTGGATTTATTAAGTCCCATGTGGTGATCAGCATATTCAGGCTGTTGTTTCCTTTTCTTCTTTTGATTTTCCGCTCGGTGTTTGGAGTTCACGTTGAAGTTCCGACTAAATATGGATCAAATATTATAGGACACATTTGGGGTGACGCTTCCAACAAATTTTCTCCATATTTAGGGCCCGAACCTAATACCTCTAATTAAGGTGAATTCCTTTTTCCTTTTAAGCTAAGTGAACAAAAAAGACTATATCATTTGGTGCATTCCACACCAATGACTACAACCCAAATTAGCGTAAAAAGTTTGAGCGGTTCGAGATATGTTTAGAGATCTCGACTTTGAATCCTAAAAATGAAAAAAAAATACTTGATAGGAAATATTTACTTTTTCAACATACCTTATATGAGAATCTAAATTAGTTGGGGCTCAAAATGACCTAGTAAGAAACAATTTTTATACCAAAGGTCAACAAATCAATAAATGTATCTGGTTTGTTTAATCAATTAGACTAATTAGTTTTAAAAACAGTACAAAATATAGTAGAAACTAATTAACAATATTAGCTAGGAGTTATCAAATGGTTCAAGATACTTACATTAGGCATAGAAATTATCAAATGGGGTTCAAGAATATTTTTAAATATGTTCAATAACACTTTACTTACTCTTTTTTCTTAGATAAAAACATATATAAAATAATATAATTTTCATCTAAAAAAAGATTCGGATTAACCCCTTTAATCCTATCTGACTCCACTCCTGATAAGTGGCCGGCAAGCCTCCCTTTTTTTAAGGTAGGTACCAACCTTACCAGTCGAATTCCGGCTCAATACTAGTCAACTTATGGGGTGTTATATACCATGCACATGTCCATTTCTAAAGTACCTTGAAGGGTTTTTGAAATGTAACAATTCAATTGCATATATAAATGTCCATTTCTTAAATAAAGAATCTTTACTAAATGAGCTGGCTAAAGTTATAGGATAATATAGGTCCTTACTCTATCAATTGGAACCCAATAAATACATTACTTCTTCTATATGCTCTATGATTAGATCATGTCTTACCTATTTAAGCTATTGCCAGCCATACAAAGTACAAAAAAAAAATACTTTTTTTTTAAAACAAAATTTAAGAATTTTAAGAAAAAGTGTCCAACCGACCACCCTTCACTATATATTGTCAAACCAGCACCTCCAAAATCTAAATCCTAATGGTCGGACTAATTTGAACTCTCATCAAATAAGCTTATATAAAAATCTTTGAAAAAATGAAACTAGAAACTCTTACTATTTCACGATAATTCAATTTTAGAGTCAGTGGATCATATTGAATGAGGACGGTAGGGTGGAGGTAGTAGAATGGGCGTTGTACCTCCTTCAAATCGATTGTATTGAGAGGGTTAACAAGTAATAATACTTTTCAAGTCAACGAAATTCTGCATCTACTTAATACAAGAGGATCGACATGTCGATCTTAGAATTGTTGTGAATTGAGGCCTAAGGGCAAAGCAAACCATAGCATATACACATTTTTTAATATAGCAATGTGATGAAGTCCTTTCAAGTAGATCTAGGTCCCCACATTTACCAGATGTTAACTACAAGAAGTTGGGACTCAAATAAGAATTGAATAGCAATTTGTACCCATTATGTTTTTTAACTGATGTTTCACTAGTTTTTTGGTTCATTTAGCTGGTCCCTCCTAAGCCATAACTGGCATTGTGACAATTGTCTCAACAGCTAAGCTTATCTAGCATTCAAATTGTCTTTCAAAAAGCAACAATCATATGTGTACATTTTTAGATTAAAGACTTAGTGACATTCTTTTTTATTTATGTTGATAAATAATTAGCTTTAAACTTAGGGTGTATTTGGTACGAAGAAAAATATTTTCTAGAAACATAAGTTGATTTTTAAATTTATTTTCTTGTCTACTTGGCAGGTATACAGAAAATATTATCATAAACTCATTTATATATAATCTAGTCAAATACTATAAGAACTAGAGATTGGGTGGTGGGGGTGGGGGATGAGACTACATACGGGAATAGAGGTGAAGATGAGGTGTGTTGGAGGATGTAAGGAACACACAATTGATGTGGCATATTACTTGTACAACTTGTTTTCCCAACTTTCATTAAGAAAATCATTTTCCTTATTTTTCAGCAACTTGTTTTCTTCGAGAAAAAAAGTATTTGCCTATTTTTGTTGTAACTTAGATATTATGACATGTTTAAAATTATAAATTTTAAAAGTTTTTTTTCCCTTAATTTTCGTATCTAATCAAATATCGGTGCATAATTGAAACAATGGGAGTATATATGATACAATTATGACTCCTCATCATTCCCTCTTGTCTATATTTCCCAAAATTCTTATTTAGATGAATGAAATATATTCTATTTTAATATTAATAAAAAATTAATTAATTAAATAATCTAATTAATTAGAAGAAAGACAAGGAGAAACTCAAGCCAATATGATAATTTATATTTGGATTAATTTTCTTGTCTCTTTTTACAAGAATGGATGTAACTTATTGGTATTGAGCTTATATGAATTCAGTACATTTGATATAAAATATAAATTTATATATAAAAAATCATTAAAATTACAAAAAAGAGTAAATATAAATTTATCATTATAAATATTAAATTAAATATTAAAATCTTAAAAAATTAAACCCATATCACTTATATTTTGTTTAGTGACATCTTGTTGGTACGTCAAATCACCAAGATTATGCTTTAATGCATGTTCAATATAAGACCACAACAATTATAATATATTTAGTGAAATCCCACTAAGTAAAATCTGAAGAAGATAGAGTATATGCAATTTTTTGGGACAAATTTTCAGCTTAAACAAATTAAAACAATAATAAAATGAAAAAAGGACAGTGGGAGAAACATGACAATGAATACCAAAGCAATAACAAACTAACGGCAATATTCAAAAACCCGTAACAACAATAAAAAGGTGCGATCATCTGTTGGAATCACGATAATAAGTTAAGTCAAAACAATATAAATAAATTGAAACAGAGTAACAAGAGCCCAAAATCTTGGGTTGAAGATAGATAAATGTCGAGAATTAAGACTAGAATTACATCCTAGAAATCAAAAAAAATTATATCCAAATATATGGTCAAAGTTAAAAAGTTTCAATCATGAAAAGTTAAAAGTGTCACATAAACTAAGACAATATGGATAGAAAATATAGATGAATCCGCAGTAATTTTTTTAATCCTTTTTAGGTATAAATTGCAAAGATTTTCAAATATAAATAGAGAAAATGGTCAAATGCCCCCTTAAGCTATGACCCATTTCTCAACTACACACTTATTCTTTATGGTAGTCCTATCACCCCTAAATTGTTTAAAACTAAAATTATTACCACTCTAAATGCCTACATGGCAAAGTGAGTGTATTGCATTCTTCTTGAGAAAGTGAAGATAAAAAAAAATTACTTTTAATACTTTTTCGTAAATATATGTTTTTTTTTTTTTTACTTCTAATTTGGTTTCTTCTCCATAGCAACTTAGTAGAACATCAATGCAGCCAACAAATTACACCACTTCTCACCATTTTGAAATCACCGTCGTTATTATATTAATCAATACACCACAAATTGTAGATAATAATTCCATCCCTTTTCTCCACAATCAGGAACTACGGACCCAAACTCTTTCAAATCAAAATAAATTTAAGCTTAATACAATGACACTCAACTGATTTTCTTCGATTAAACATTCAATACAAGGAAAATTCTTGATCCTATATTCAATACCCAAAAGACCCACAAATTTTTTTTGTATGCGCTTGCAATTTTTGGGTTTTGATTTCTCTCCGTTCGAAGCTAGTTTCGATGGCGATTTAAAGATTTTTCTTTAAGTCTAGACAATCAATCTAATAGATAAATTTTATTTCAGCTTCAAATAATACTTCTCAACTGATTTAGCAACTTGTAATTTTCTTGCAAATCTAAAAAAATGCAGTTCATGTTCTTCATCTTCTTTGTATGATTGCTACAAAAATTTGATGCAAAATCACCCTAAATCTTCTCCAAATTGCCTCAGATTTTAGATATAAGCTTATCTCAACATTTCGATTATTTTAATTTATTACTCATTCAAAACGGAGCTCGTCTGTGGTAGGTCAAAATTAGAACTCAAGCTTATAAACTAACTTTAATGGTGGTTTCATGTTGTGTTTCAAAGTTTCAACCTTTAGCTTCCATTTTCAGCCATACGATATTCTTCGAACCATCAATGAACTCAGTTTCTCCTAATTTAAGAATATAGATTCACAAAATTCATATGAATGCTTCAAATCCAAAAATCGCAGCTATATATAAACTCAATTAACCCAGTGTTTTCAGCTTCAAACAATTAGCAATCAACATTACAGTAAAAAAGTTTCAATACATGAAGATCCAAGACACAAATCTACAAATTTCAACCTTTTGACCTTTATTTAGCATAGTTTTTAGAATAATAAATTAAAAAGAGAAAAAATAAAAATAAAAATAAAGTTTTAAATAAAATTTCCAGCTGTTAAATGCGTGCATATAACCTGTCAATATAAATGTGGTTGTGACATTTTAAGGAGGTAATTTTTTTAATTTTAAACAGTTTAGGGATGATAGGACTCCCGTGAAAAAGAAGTGTGTAGTTGAGAATTCGATCATAGCTTAAGGGGGCATTTGACCATTTTCTCAATATAAATATAAATTACTCCTAAAATATTTTGAAAATAAATATTAGAATAATTATTTTTTTGTCCCATTTGCATTGGTTATCCTTGTTGGGAAGATTGGTATGAAGGACAGTCCTATTTGTCAGATGTCCCACAAATTAGAATGAAAAATGGGTGGGTCCCAATTAAAATCCAAGAATTTCAGTTCATTCTATAAAGTTCCTTCACTTTTTGGTCAAACATCAGAAAATCCTTAAATACATCATTCATGAAATTTAAAATATATATATATATATATATATATATATTATTTATTATAATATCTATATTACTTGAAATATAGTTTTAATAGACTCAAAAAATGAAAAATAAAAATCTCTTCATATTCTAAAGGGAATTTGTTTCTAGTTTGGAAAAAATCGTAAAAATTCCTCTTATGTACCGATTGTATTCCTTTATCTTGTGAGTGTAGAAAATCATTTTTGATATACTCTTGGTTTGAATAAGTATATATAAAAAATCAAGTATGTAAAACAAATATAATAGCGAAGAACCTATGTTCCAAACAATTAAGAAAATAATATGTAGCAATAATAAATAATATGATAACCGAAGCAAAGGAAATAAGTAACATATATTGATAAGAGAATTGACAACTCTTGACTACCTATTAACATTCTAGCTTAATCCTTAATTTTCATGTTTTTTTCTGTCTAAGATAATGTCCTCCGTAAGCTCTAAGGGTGTTATATTTTGTATAATCACCATTTTCTAAGACTTCTTCGACTTACTTCTATCTCTCTTGATACCCAATATAGTTCATCTCTCACATTAATTTTACGAAATAAAAATACTTTGTCATCCACCTATTGAATCGGAGTTGCCCTTAATGATAATTTTGACACATAGTTAGGGCATTTAGTTCATTGAATAATGTTTTGTCTTTGAGAGATTTAAAGTTTGACTTGGAACGATTCTTTTAATAGCAAATTCAATGATTCTTTCCTAGCATTAAAATACACAATCCATTGTTCTTGCTCCGTGTTTGTTCTAACATGGTCGAACATCATTTTGTATCTAATTACTTGTACCAATTCAAACAATTGAGTGAGCAAACACAAAACCATTTAGCTTTACATAGAAAAAAAACTAATACTTTGTACCCCATTTACCAACACATCACATCTATTCTTGATGCACACAAAAATGGAGGACAAATATACATTTTAACTAATAACCCAAATAAACTCTTTATGTTATGGGTCAATATATGAGAAATAAAATTTTAAAATTTTGAAAATCCAAAGTAATCCTAAAAATTCATCATAACAAAATCAAATAAATAAGGCTGTTTTTTCTTGCTTCCCCCTCCCCCTATGTTAGCTACGAACAAATTACTTTGCTCGTAGCTAATCCAAAAAATGATTGTCAATAAAATATTTCATTGTAACAACTTGATATCCCGTTGTAATAATTTGAATCATAGTATCACGAGTTTGACTTTAATTGATCCAGCCCTCTAACTCAATTTACCCCCTATATTTTTTTTAAAGAAAAAAAATTAAAATTAAGACGAAATTAAAAAATAATTGAAAAAATTGAGAGCTGGAAATAGCTGGAAAATGACCTACTCCAACAAGAACTGCTTCACAATCTTGGCACTTGGTTCCAGTACCTGTTCTTCCCAAATTTTCCTCGCCGGATTCTCGCCGCCGGCTATTTTTTCCGACCCCATTTTCGCCGTTAACGTCGCCGTGGCATCCACTCTTTGTATGTTCCATCCACCTTCTCTCAGCCGCATGATCTTCTTCACCTGTCTTTCTGCTAATACCCTTGTGTTCTCCTTTATCTCCATGGCTGCTTCTTCGTATGATATCTTCCCTTTAAAGTATTTCTCGAACTCCGGTATTCCTATTGCCTTCCGGATCCCATCGGAACTGGAATCGGAAAACCCCTCTTTCTCGAAATACTCTTTTAGCTCTTCGAACATCTCTGAATCGAGCATTTCATCGACTCGTTTATCTAAATACTGATTCAATACAGGTGCTATAGCATCAACCCAGATGAAGCAACATTGGTAACGAAGCTCGTTAATCACCGGATTTAACGATTCGAAAATGTCGAATCCTGAATCGAATCGTTTTACTAACAGAGCATAGATGAATGAGTTTGACCCACCTACAATAAAAGGGATTTTCCCTCGATTAACGATTTCGTTGATTCTGAAATCTCCAGCTGATCGGAAATCGGAAGAGGAAAACTCCGGGTGTGATTCAGTAGGTTTGAACTCTCCGAGAAGATGATGAGGAATACCGCAGCGTTCAGTCATTGAAATTTTGTTTGTAGTGATGTCTAGACCATTGTAAACTTGGATTTTATCGGAGTTAATGACTTCGACAGAAGGGAAGAAATGAGTGGCGAGATCGATAGAGAGTTTTGATTTTCCACAACCAGTAGCACCCATTATCACGACGATCTTTTTGAATCGTCGTGGTACATTGCTACTGGTTGCTGATATAACCACATTACGAGTCCATTTGGGGAAGAAGAAAATGTTTTTTGGTCTGAAGAAAAACAACGTGTTGAAATGATTAGTACTCGTTGTTGTTGATAAAAATGATAATTTTCTCATAAAGTAGATGATAATGATAACAATAACGATAATGATGATGATAAATTAAGCAACTATTTATATGCACAGTAAAATACGAAAGATTATTTATGGATCGTTGCTTTGGCAGAGAATAGTACGAAAAAAAAAACAGAGAAGTAGAAGGTGGGCTGATGAAAGTGGAACAGATAATGGGTATACATATTTGTTATTCGTTATTGTGTGTATATAGTAGTACTATTATATTTGCTGGTTCATCTTCTTCACATCTACAAACAATTTTCGAGCTTTTTTACTTCAATGGCGATGGATAATGGACACTTTTCGATCATTACATGTATCATTTCCTTCATAGTTACTTAGTTTCTTGCTGGAAGTGTTGCCATTTTTGAAGTAAGGTAGTGTACTTTTCTTGATATGTATATATATGGTGATTTTAAGAGGGGAGAATTGATTAGGGTTAGTGTTAGTGATATGAGGGAGAATTTATGTCCTTTTGTCTCCCTTTTATACCCAGCATTAGTAATGTCCAAGTTTGCAACAATCAGCTATAGTTTGGTAGTTGAATAAGAAATAAATTATTCAGGTACTAATTTTCGTATAACTTATACAATGTTTTATAGGCCGATAAGAAAAATAAATTATTAATGTATAAAATTAATACGATGTTTGGTTGACAATTCTAGAAATCTGCATAACTAATACATGTATATGTTATTAGGGAATTTGTGTATTAATTTATACCGAATAGAAGGTGGAATAAGTAATACATGTGTAATTAATATATGAATAATTAATTAATTAATTCATAAAATAATATATAGATTCACTTATAACTAATCTCTACATTACTAATATTTGCAATACGCTAATAAGCTATAAAACATACCCGGTATATCTCAAAGTGAGATTTGGGAAGGTATTGCCTTTAGGAGGCCGTTTCATAAAGTTTACAAGAATAATGTTGAATAGATTGTATTAGAATTGTTAACATAAGAAATATTGATATCACTTATGCTCTCACATTAATTATGCTAAGATTATTTTACTATTAAAAAATTATAAATAAAAAATAAAAGATTGAAAAAGATCCCTAAAAGTGACCTCAACGGTGGACATCTAAAATATGGGTTGTTTTTCATCAGAGACCTCATGAGGCCGTCAAAAAGAAGATTCACGAGATGACCAATTTATTTTTTGAATTTTTATTTATTTATTACAAAAAGAGATCTCATAAGATCACTATTTTATTATTTATTTATATTTATTTTTGCTAAAAAAATTCATGAGGTCTCTATACTTTATTAAATTTGTTTTGATTCGTAAATAGCGATCATGAGTTCCACTTTTTTTTTTAAAAATAAATAAATTGTTTCTTAGTAAAAAATAAATAAAATGGTAGCTAATTGTTGTTTTTTAGGTGTCCATCTACAATTTTAATTCAATTCAACAATATGTATATTCTAATTAGCTAAATCAAGCTTTAAGAACGGTCAACAATCAATCAGATTACAACAAATATATTTACTAAATATCCTCTAATCAACACAACATGAAAATCAACTTTAAAGTACTTCGAAATTGAACGAAAATAATAATAAATAGAAGTCATAAGTTATACAATAGGATTTCAAGCTAATTTGAAATTCTTATGTATTCCTAAAACACATCATAATCTCTGATTTTTCATGATTCATACATTGACATTTCTCACAAGGACACTTGACCAAGCCATTAAGTTGAAAAGGTTCTAGTATAGTCTATAAATAATTGATATCTTCTACAAATTTATGCATCATCCCCATTCAACCTAAATTAGTTATATCATAGATCCAACTACGCTCCATATACACAAGATTACAAAATTTGAATTTGTTAAACACTAGATGAAGTAATAACTCAACATTTTTTTAAGTTAAGAGTTATATAACTGAATTGATTTCAAGTTAGAATTGCATTTTTTCAATTCTAAGTGCAAAGTTGAATTCTAACGTCAAAGATCAAACCTAAATTCAAATGTTCATTTAATTTAATTCAAGTTTCTACTTAAGATTTGTGTTGTTCCAAAATTCAAGATTATCAATTCTAGATTCATAGTTCACTCAACTTATGAATTATGAAACTAATGTAACCTACATGTAAATACTTGATGTTTTTTTTTAATCTTAGAAATCAAATTGTAATCTTATTCTACTTAATCTTGAAGTATTTTAAAAGATTTTTTAAAAGTAATTTGCTTCAAATTAGAGTTACTTTTGGTTTTACTTTATGTTCAAAGTTGAATCCTAACTTTAAATTCAATCGTAAATCCAAAGTTCAAATATTCTTTTAATTTAATTCAAGTTTCAACTTGAGATCTATCATATTCCAAAATTCAAGATTCAACTTTTATTCAAAGAGTCAATTCAAAATTCACTCATCAACTTATGACTTTATGCAACTAATGTAATCTACATGTAAATACTTGGTGTTTTTATTATCTTAGAAATCAAATTGCAACGTCATTCTACTTAATCTTGAACAATTTGAAAGAATTTTTTTGTAAAGAATAATTGGCATCAAGTTAGAGTTGTGTCTTTTTCTAATTTTAAGTTCAAAATAGAGTCCTAACTTCAAAGTTCAATCCTAAATCTAACGTTAAAATGTTCTTTCAATTTTATTCAAATTTCAATTTAAGATTTGTCTTATTTCAAAATTCATGATTCAACTTTTATTCAAATAGTCAATTCAAGATTCAATTTTTATTCAAAGGGTCAAATCAAGATTCAACGTTCACTTTTAGATTGAAAAATCAAAAGAACCATTTGGGAGCAACTTACTTGTTAATAAAAATAATAGTCTATGATACAACTCCAAATACTATTATGTAATCGATAAAAAATTTAATGTCAAAAGCTAAAACTTGTTAAACGTAAAATTTAATTTATCAAACAAATATCATCTTCCTTAAAATTCATGATTACCAACTTCCACGGTCATTCAAAATTATGCAACCAACATAACTAATTACCTTCCAAAAAATTTAATTTCAATTCTAAAAATAGTTTTAAAATGAGTAATTTCATATTTTCGAACAATGATTAGATCGAATATGAGTAATTTCATATTTTCGAACAATGATTATTATTTTTTGTCAATGCTCTAACACTATCTATCTTTCTCCTTCTATATAATTAAAATAAATAAACAAAGGTAAATGCAAATATTAGATGAGGATGGAAAGGACTAGTAAACGTAGAGATCAATGATAAAGTAGACAATGATTATATTTTAAAGATTATCTCGTTTATTAACATTTTGTGTTGCCGTCTTTCTCAAATAAAAATTTTAATTACTTTTTATATTTTATTGGTGATTAATTTGATTTGTAGATATCGAGAGAACAGACTGACTACTTGGAGAGGGGAGATTAAGTAGGATTAGCACAAAACACTAATATTGATTAAGTAACATGGTGTTACAAGAGGGATTTGTCCATCATTATCGACCGTACGTTAGGCTTAAAGTTAACTTATAATTTATGAACATATAATATCACAAAATCTTAATTAAAATAGTAACTAAATTAAAGGAGATAGTGAAAGATCTAAACTTAAGGGTGTGCTTAAGTCTGTTTAGTTCGATTTTTAATTTATCAAATCAAATTAATTATATCAATTTTTTCAACATAAATCAAATCAATAAGAGTCCATCTTTTTCTTTTTATGTTTGGTTTGATTTTTTTGGATCTTTTCTGGTAAAGTTTCCACAACACAAAATATATCAAAATATATTTCTTTGTTATAGTAAAATACAATAATTAAATGACTCTTCCAAAGAAAATAAAAAAATAAAATAAGTAGTGACATTATTATTATGCCAAGTGTCATGATCAACAATCAAGATAATTATAACCTATAAAACAAGTATCATTTTTTTAATTAATAAGATACAACATGGTTTGATTTGAGTGTTTTTGAGTTACTAAATTATGAGTTATAATTCTATAAAGATTTATTGTATCCCACAAAATTGTAAGTTCTAACTTAAAATAATATGTTAAGAAAAAAGAATTATGAATAAGTTTAAGAAAGACTTACAAATTACATTATAATAAATAATTTATACTTATAAATATAATGTTTGTTTGATTTGGTTTTGATTTCAGTTTTTTTTTTTTAGTTAAAATCAAACAAAATCAATTGTATCTTTTTCCTTATTTTTTTCGTACTGAGATGAAGACATTATATTTAACCCTTAATTTATTATAAATTTTAAAATATAATATTATATTTTATACTTTAGATATGAACATCCATATGTTGCTTTGTCAGAGATTTAATACAAATTCTTTTCTTGAATTGTTCTATAAATAATAAGCTTTTGACTCGAATCTTAAAAACATATTTAAAGGTAGATAGAAGTGAGATTGTGGACAAATAGGACTATTTTAGATTATTTATTGCAATTAATTAATAAGTTAGTAGAGTTGCTTTTGTTTTATTATCTTGTTTCTTCATGGAAGTTTAAGATTATGGATACAAATGAGCGGGTTTAATTTAATTTATATAGATTAAAATGAGTTAAGTTAATTATTGAGTTAAGATTTAATTCATCCAAATTTTGTTTGGGTAAAAATAGATGGAAAAACTACCTAATTAGACAAACATTTCTATCATATTTACTAAACTTTTTAATAATTTGAAATAATTACATATTGTCTCACTAATTAATAATTTCAAGTCAGATACATTTAAATACATGTATTTTGCTACCAAATACACTAAATAGGGAGAGATGCAAGCAAGAGAAGGAGAGAGGTGAGCGAGATATAAGAGGGAGGTGAACAGGATAGTCTATGTATCCCTAATACATGTAGATTACACTAGATACATGTATTTGAGATGCCAGACATAGGAGACACGCGAGAAATAGATTCAGATACATGTGAATCCACGTTGATACATTGCATCTTAAACAAATTACACCTAATTTAGACCCCATGCATGTATCCGATATATATGTATCTAAACGTATCTGAACGCGTCAAATACATGTATACGAAGTCCAACATTTGATAATATTCATAATATAGCAAACTAGCGTGAATCTAATTAAGTTACCAAAAATATATTGGGTCAAGATGGATCAAACAACAGTTCATAACCAAACCCTTCCAACATAATTAACTTAATATTTCTCCTTTTTACAAATATATCATAGTTTATAACAATCGGAAAAACTCATTGATGTTTAGCGTTAATGAAGGTCATTGTATGTATTAGAGTGCACCCATATCAAGATGATCTCGAAGGATTTACATATCGGTAAATATTTATTAATATCGGATGTTCACCTCAAATCAATATAAAATCTTTACTCCTCTCTTAAATTTAAAACCATTATTTTTCTTTGAAAACTCTTTCACTGGATAATCTTAGCAACTACAAAGTACTCTTTCCATTTTATGTTCCCATTGACTCAAACCATATAAGATAAATTGAAATAACACCATAATTGAAATCATTTCAACTTGAAGCATGATCACATGATATATATGAGTATATGCAAAGGCGGAGCTAGGTGGGGAATGTTCATGGGTTCGGACGAATCCACTAGCTTTTTCATAGATCTTATATTTATATTAGAAAATTAAATAAATATATGTATATTAACATGTAAATCCTCAAATAAAATTGATTTAGAACCCCCAAACTCTCAACCTTGACTCCGCCTCTGAGTATATGGCATTGTTATTAGGAAATAAAGAGGGGAAGTGATTGAATTAGTTGCTAATACAACAAATGTGCCTACATTTAACATTGAATTGCCCTTGTATGTCTCATTATTCCCCCCTTATAATTTTCCCATCAAGCAACTTGAGCTCTTGACAAGATTCTAAGTGGTAAGTGATAATTTTTAGAATATTGAAATCGCTAATTAAAACAAAAGATCTTCGTTAAAATCCTATACTCAAGGATGTCACTTAGTGAAGCCAGTTAAGGATCGTGAGGTTTTAGGTTAAGTTTAAATTCTAATGGAGATAAGAAATCTAGATGATTTATTCTCATCTGTTTAAGCCTTGGTGAAAAGACACTACAAAAGGAACCCCAATTACCTATAAAAAAATTCGTTGGTAAATTGATCAAATTGGTTGGCAAATTGAGTTACCAACCAAATGCCAACTTACATTAATCCATTGCTAAAAGGCTCGTCGGTAAATATTACCAATCGATTTTAATTTGTTGGTAAACTTACCAACCAAAAATCAGTTGATAAACACTCAAAGATGTTACAAAATTTTGAAACATGACCCTGAAGTTTCCGTTGGTAACCGTATTGTGGGGTAAAATGATCTCTAACAAAGGCAACTCCGTACCCAAGGGGAATCAAACCCTAGACCTCTTGGTTAAAGATGATGGAGTACTTACCACTCCACCACAACCCTTGTTGGTAATAAATTTTATATACGTTAGTATGATTATTTGTTTTTCTAATATATTTACTAATTGATTGTTAGTTTGTTGGTAATATATTGTTACTTCCAATTGCACACACAAGTGTACGTGGTCGCACAAGTAATATAGTGGCTCTTAAAAGAACCGAATTATCGAACTCAAAGGACTTGTCAATTAATTATTCTTACTAAATTATATTAATTCTAATTATTTATTTAAGGGGAGGATTTCAAAAGATGAATATATTAACTAAACTAAAAATAAAGTTAAAATAACTAAAAAACAATTAACTAAGAAAAGATAGATGTTTACACAATCAATGAATGAATCGATCTAGGATTATAATTTAACTAACAATGATGTTTAGCATTGTTTTATTTAAAAATATATTTAGACTGGTTTAAGAGTCGCCACTTAATTTTTAGGAAAAATCAAAAAAACTATTATTTTCAAAAGACTAAAACAGTAAATCTATTGAAAACTATTATAAGGGGGTTTGGGGGTTCTTATTAATATTCTAGGAAGGTTTTTAAGGCACCTAGAATATCCGCTAATGCGGTTATCCAGCAATTAATTATTTGGCTAAAATATCTTAACTTATCTTGAATTGCAAAAAGTGAACTACTTTATAGTTGAGACCTATTTTAATAGAAAAATAATGAAATATTATCTAAGTGAAGTATTTCATAAACTTATTTATTTATTATTTAAGTCAAGTGAAAGATGAGTAATTTAGTTAAGTAATTAATTCAAAATAGGTGTTTTTCGGGGATTTGAATATTTTTGACCTTGAGATTAACGACAAATATTAACAAGTAAATAAACATAATAAAAATGAATAAGGAAAGAGACTTGGGCCCAAATCTGGTTTTCCTGTCCGCCTGGGCCAGTATTTGGGCCCATTTTTGTTTTGGGCCTTCGGCCCATTTGAGTCATCTGCACCTGTCCTATACTAACGTAAAATAAATATTTTTTCTCTGGGCCTTAGACCTAATTTTTCACCTGTCCTAAATTCTAACAAAATAATAAACATAATGACTAAATAGGCTTAGTCCCAATAATAACAAAATACAATTTTTGTATAAAGAGTGGGCCTTTGGCCCAATCTTTTCAATTCTCATCCGCTTTCATATTTTTTCAACTCCGGGACCTGTACGTCTACTTTTCTGGCTGGCTGACTCGATAAAGATGGTTTGAGCCTTTGTGGCTCTCTCGAAATGCAAGGGACATGAGTGAGTTCGTGGCGAACTTGGACACATTTTACATGCAAAATGACAAATAAATACATAAGTACTAAATCATAAGAAGTATCAAAATGATAAGTTATGCAACATTTATATACAACAATGAATTTGCAATAATTCAACAGCGAACAACAATTCATTTTTAAACAGAATTACTAAGCCAAAGAAAGCAGAGATTCAAGCAAAAAAATAAAAATAAATAAATAAATAAATAAAAAAATCATCCCTATGCAGATTTTGATACTAAGGACATTTAAATCAAGCTTATGAAGACAAGAAAGGGTTCTAGGAAACTATTACAGTAAGCACAGAAGATAAAATGCTAACTAGGCTTAAATCTCCATAGATAACCCCTTAAACATTCTAGAGTAAGACCATTCAAAGGGGACATGTTCATGCAGTTAGTCATTGAACACATTTTAGACAAATGCTCACAGTCAAAAATCCAAGTTGATCAATACAGGAATAAAACATGAACCAATGATTAAGATAGTATCATGTCAAAATCACAAGCCACAAATATAAGAGAACTGGAGTTGATTCTTTACTTAGGAGTAGTAAGAGACACACTTGGCACATAAAATAATCAATTTCGATATAGGAAACTTTAAATAGCTTGAAGATTTTGTTTAACACTTATAAATACGGAACAACCAACTCACTTAACCCATTAAAAGAAAACATTTGGACAGGAACTTATATATATATAAGTATAGAAAGATTAGTTAGACCAAAAATTTTAACATTTTTGATGAGATACAGGGAAAATAACAGCGACATGTTTGAAATCAAGTAAGTCCTCGAAATTTAAGCAAGACAAAACAACAATTTTGGTTAAAGAAAACAAACTAGCCGCATTTTGTCAAGAATGACAAGTATCATCAGCCAAGATTTGCAATAATAAAGAGAAAATAACGGCAAACTACCAAAACCATAACCTCTCTTCTTGTCACATTCATATACGAATAGTCGACATTAAAATAAAATCGCAATGAACAGATGAGCTATCGGCCATAGGATATAACCAAGTTGAACAAAACTAAACAAACTAGTGAGCAAACAATTAAGAAAACTAACCCCAAAAGAACAAGAGTCTAATCAAAGGAACAAACCAGCGGAACATAGATGAAGGTAGGAATTACCTCTTATTGTGCAGCGACCAGAAACAACGAGCAGGGCGACGACCTTCACCACAAGAACTCGAACACAAACGCCCAAACGGAGATTTGGACAGAAACTTCAACCCAAATACCGAAGCTATTATCTCCTCTGCTTACAAAGTGTATTTAGTGTGTATTAAAGTATTTTTGCTCCAGCTCTCCTTCGTGTTTTTGCTCAATAAAATCCAACTAAAAAATATCCTTAATTTTTTTTTTCTTTTCTCTCTGCCTTAGTTCAGATTTTCAACTCAAAAACCCCCAAAAAAATTTCCAACTCTTTTTTTTTACCCTTAATTTTCTCAATCCGAAAAAAAAAATTCCCCCCTTTACAAATGAACGGAAAAGATGATATAGGGGAAATTAGGGTAGATTTTAGGGGGGAAACGGATAGAAATTTGGGCCAATTCCAAACTCAAAATTCGAATTCCTTCACCGATTCGGACAAACACCTTTTTCTTGAGGTTTTAACTCATTCCGGAAGGGGAAAGGGACAGACGCGTGCCTGCTACGCCATTAATGTGGATAGGGACGTCTGAAGAAAAGGCCAAGGGGAGCCAGAGTACTGCATGACTGCTGCTTTTCCGTCCTTCTCCGTTGCTTTTCCGTGTATTTGCCGCTTGAAATTGACTGGAATTAGCGCTGGAATTGTTGACGGACGTGACGCTGTTGGAGGCGCGTCGGTCTGCTGTTAGCGCTGAGCGTCGTCGTTCACGCCTTGGAGGAAAACCCGTCTGTCACGTGTGGCTGCTGATGTTTCTATTGTGAGAGGAAAAGGAAATGGGTCGGGTCGGAGCTAAGGGGTGGGCTGGAGTTCATTGAATTGGAGATTAGAAGGAAACTGAGCCTGGGAATAAAGGAATGAGGAGCCTGCTGAAAATTTAAAGAAAAGGGCCAAAGTTGGTCCTTTAAGTGAGTTTAAAGGTAGGATCAAAATGGTCAAATCTTGAATTAGTAAATTGGTCATTAGATTGCAATTATGGCCTAGTGAATTTAGAATGTAACCAAATCGAATTTGATTAGAAAATTCGGCTAAAATCTAAATAAGAAGAATTAATATAATTAATTTATGAGCTTCTTGATCTGAACAAAATAAAATAATTAATTTGATCATATAAAAATAAAATTTTATTAAACATGATAAACTCAAACTTATAAACTATTAAATAACTAAACAAGCTAACCAAATATTTAATTAAACAAAGCCTTTTGAGACGATTTTCGAATATTTATAAGTTTCAAGAATATATGTATATTATAAAAAGTGACAAAACTATTTGAGAACTAACTTGAGAGAGAGAAATATATATATATATATATATTCTGAAATTCATGAAGTCAATTATTTTAAATCGTTTGAGAATTAAGAAGCTCGAAATGATTAATTATTATTGGGGAGGGTCGAAATTGGATGTCAACAAGCATCAATTTCATCAACTTATTTGATTATCTAGTTATTGATTCATAGGGTTAAATGTATGATCATGGTCTCCCGATCTCTAATCGCTTACAATAAATAACACCCTAACTACATCATTGAGCGGGGATATGATGGATTAAGTATTGAGCATTACGATTTCTTCTTGTATAGTAACCAAGCATGGTTTCTAGGTATATTCCTATCCTAGATACAAATTAATCCTAATTATTAAGAGAAAATCATGCTCCTTATATTCCACGTTCTATCCTCTTATTCCTCTCCCGAGTTCAATTCGGACAATATGTTTATTTCAATGGTGATCAAGCATCAAAATAGTAATCACAAGAACGAGAAGTTTAACTCCATATAGACATAGCGCAATTACAATTCATTCAAAGAAAAGATGTAAAATAAAATAAAAGAGAAGAAAAGAAGAAACCCTAAATCAAAAGTTAATTTCTACATTCATCCCCTTCTTCAATAATTATTCTTATGAACTATTTATAGATATAGGAAATCCTGAATAAAATAATTGAGTCCAAAGCAGATTAGGAACCCAAAACATAAAAGGATTCCGCGTGAAACTTTCGCTCGACCGCCCCAGAATTGGACTTCTTGAGATGATGCCACGTGGCACAACTCTAATGTGCACTTTTCTTCAAATAAACAATAAACCTCTAACCTCCTAACCTCAAAGAAGGACTTTGAACTCATCAAATTCAAGCTTGCTCACCTACTCTCATCAAAGAAAACTAATAAAATCACATATCTATCATGAAACAAGTGCCCTTTCAAGAAGAAATAGTCCACACACTCAAATCAAAAGATTGAATATAAATTAAGGACTTAGCATCAAAGGAACAACTCACACTCAGAAATAAAATTCACATGTATGCACAATGAACCATAGGCTTGCCCATTATGTATATCTCCACTAATTAAGCATGCTTGAATAGAATTAAATAGGACTTTAATGGGTTGTAGTGTAGGCTAGGGGACGGGTAGGAAAACTATATAATAGTGACTTACACTTCCTTAAGCACTTTGCAATTTTAGACTTCATCACTCATTATTTTCTTCTCTTTATTTTCAGCCCTCTCTTCAACAATTATTTCACAAGTAATTCTCATCATCTCAAGAATGTTTCAATCATTTTTTTTATTTTTTATTTTAAAGTTTTCCTTCATAATAGCCACCCTCAACTTACGTATTTTACATGCGTTAAGGTGCACGATGTCCTTGGAAGGACCGGGGCCATCATCAAGGTAACTTCTTTTGTTCATCTTTTTTTTTTTTCACATCACATTCTTTCAAATAGGGCTTTTTAAGCACTTTGTAGCTATCATTAATTACCTTTTTCACTCAACCATCCCTTTTTCTTCAGAATTAGCAATTAGAATAAGTCTATGCTATAATGCTTAAGGAAGGTCATGCCCCGAGCCTACACCCTGGGCGGGATCGGCACTCGGAGACCATCGCTGGCCCCAAGCGAACCCTTGGCCAGGCTTTCTTAACTCAATGGAACTTAACTCAACAACACAACTTAATGCAAAGAAAGGTTATAAACAACCAACTGATAAACACTGGCCAAAAAGGCAACTCGAGTCTCAAAATAGAATAGTAATATATATATATACATAGATGAGAGACTTAAAACTAACTGACTGACTGTCTATGAAGCCTCTAAAATACTGAGATGGATGTTGGGACAGGCCCCACAACATCCTAATAAAACAAAACTAAGAGAACAACATAATCGAGTCCTCCAGAACACAAGGAGGCTCACCACTGAATCTGAAGTGCTCAGCTGGATCAACGGCGTGCTGGATGCTGATCCTGGGTACCTGCGTCTGCATCATAATAAGATGCAGGCCAACTGGCATCAGTACATGGAATGTACGAGTATGCGAGCTGGAAAGCTAAGCAACATAGCTGGAAGGAAATTTGGAAGAAACTGAATAACTTACCTGGCTCAATCTCAACTCAACCTGACTGACTTCTTTCAATATAAGGCAATTTAAAAACAAGTGCGATATAAAGAAAGACTGTTTAAAACATGCTATAACTTCTGTGTGTATACAAAGATACAATAAGTCTGAGATGTATGTAAAAAAATAAATACAAATGAACTGATGTATATACAATACCATAATTATTGTGTATGAAAATACAATAACTGTTGTGGGAGTTTCTCTAACCGACAACCATCACATAGAGCTATAGTGATGATACAGCGATCGACCTCACGCTGCCAGAGCATCCTATTCCCGGCCAAAGGTATAGGACCTGAACTGCCTAATGGATCCATTAGTCTATCTGGAAAAAGATTCATCTAAAAAGTATGTTCTTTTTCTACCCATGGTGGCTAGCATGGTTCTATGGGGATGTGGGTTCTTTGAATGTTCCCCCAACTCGGTGCTCGATACTACTCCCAAAAATATACTGGCTCTTATATTTTTAAAACATTTTCTTCCTGCTGATTTGAGATAATTACTCAAAAACTAGCCCGAAGGCTCTTTTGGAAATCTCAGTTTCCAACCTTGTTTAAATGTAAAAACATTTCTTTAAAACTTCTTTGGGAATACATAGTTCCCTAAT
>JAJOOR010009945.1:0-44064 GCA_036250505.1 Solanum acaule
TTCTATCCTTAAAAATGTCTTCTGTAATTGAATAGTTTCAGCTACATTGAATCGGGGGTACAATTTTATTTGCAGTAGTTATTGTAAGCTATTTGGTTGCCAACTCTTTAATTTAGTACCTCTTCATATTTCAACATTTATTTGTTTAGTCTTTTGAGGTTCCATAAGATATATTTTGTATAGCCTTTTCATATTCTAATTCTTTATAAAAGCCCAAACCACACCATCAGAAAACTTTATCATTTTATTCTTTTCATTTTGGCTCCATAAGAACCTAGTACTGTTTATTTCTTGTTTGGTGTATCTTCTCAGGCAAAAGGTAATACTATTCCTTTTTTTTTCCTTAATTAAAAAAAAATACAATACTATTCCTTTTCTTTAGGACAAATTTAGATTTTGCTTACGTACGATTTGTTATTTAAGGATTGAATTTATGGAATAAATGTATAATTTTAATATTTTTTTTATTATACTTATGTGACATTTTATTTTTAAGTCGATTTATATGTCTATATTAAAAAATAATTTAACCGTTCTTTTTTCTACCATACTGTTAATATCTCACAAATGATTGTGTTGTATTTCATAATTCAATTATATAAAATTACAGATGAGAGAATTAATAATTTTGAATGAGCCAAAGAAGACGAAGGGTACATAGACCTGTAATTATTATTTATATATGTCAATCAAATATTTAAACAATGATTATTTTTAACAAGTTGAATAGTTGATATATTATAAGAATTGTATAATTGAAGTCATTATAGTATTAGTTTTGAATTCACTTGATAACAATATTTTTGTATGATGTGTCTTGCAATGATCATAATATCAGTTGAATATGCTCACCGTTTATTGATTTGAGCTTGTATTTTACACATCGTACACTTATATATTAGAAGTATTTATACTAATTAGCACGTGTAACTAGTATAGGTTATATATATGTAAATTCATAGTTAAATTTCACGTAGATAATAGTAAAAAGAACTTCTAACAAAATATAGAATCTTAATTTTTTTTAATTAATGGATAAGCATTTGCTAATAAAATAAATTATTTCAAATTGGGCATCTATTTTTAGGAAATACTCCAGGTCACTATTTCTTTCAATAAAGACTTTCTTTATTTTGTAACCTAGTCTTTAGATGTCCTTTCTTAAATTGTTTTAACTTTCGAGATGAACAGAATGATCAAGTATTTGAGTTTCCATGTTGGAAGACGTTTGATTCTGCACTTATTCAATTTTGAATTCTCATCAATAAGTTGATTATACAGTATATGTGTTTTGCCAAAAGTGAGATAAATACTTAATAGATAGTACTACTAGTTATTAACGTCATGATAATGATAATCTGCATTCCCAAACAGACACTGTAGTGGCTCCTGATCTCTCCCTTGCTGCATAGATTTTCAGTGTTTTCTTCTGTGAAAATTCCTCTTGCGCCTTTTATGTCCCCTCTGTAGTATGTATATCATTTCATTAATGATAGTTTCAAAAGAGTCTATGAACCATCTTGGCCTTTCAAAGAGGTATATCAGATACACTATGCCAAATCCAAATGTCAAGCCACAACCATACCTGATTAGGACAGATTGCCAAGTCATTTCGCTAAGAAAACTTGGCTCATCTTCTTATTGTTCAACCGATGATACTGGTACTGATGCACTCTTATGCTTCCCACATTCATTTGACAGTGGAAATCCACACAAATCAGAGTTTCCGAAATAGGAATCATTTAGGACCACCAGAAATGTGAGACTTGCCAACTCCACTGGAATTTTGCCGATAAGATGGTTAAATGAAAGGTCCAAAGCTTCAAGAGTGCCTCATTTCAACAGGAATGTGCCCAGTGAGGTTGTTATGAGATAAATTCAGCAGCAGAAGTGAATTCAAGTTCCCAATGAATTTAGGGATTCTCCTTCAAACTTGTTCCTTGACAAATCGATTGTTGTGAAGACCTCCCTTAACCAGAGGTCTCCTCCTGAATGGATCCTACAGAACACGAATCTGAATTAGTCGATTTTGATATGAATACCAAATATTGGATTTTAAAAAAAGCAGGACAGAAATGACTTTGAGTCTTCGTCCTTTTTTACAACTGAGCGGTGAACCTCACTTTCCAGCTTTGGGACGAATAACTTTTAATTTGATTCAGACATCTAGTCAATCTATTGAATGAAAAGTAAAGTGATAACTATTTATAATTAGCATGGAATACATGAGGATTATGTAGACATGATTATATTGCTGAAAATTTTCAAAGTAACTACATTGGGGCGGATTTACGTAGGAAGGTGGGAGTGATACGACATCCAAACACTAGGCTAAAAATATTTAAGTGAAATTCAACGTTTTTATAATTTGACTCTAAAAAGGAAAATATGACAATTAAAAGTGGACGGAGATAGTAATTGATTATCACTAATATTTAAACATGTAATTAACTAAATATTTATAATATTTTAATTTAGTATTAGGGTAAAAATAATATTTCAACTTTCTAACTTTTTTTTAAAATATATGATTGTTAATTTTTTGTCAAGTATTTAACATACCTCTGGCAAGATATGCATTGTATAAGCAACTTATTATTGTCCACTTTGAATGTTAAATTCTTTGTTGGTGTGTTTAGTATAACTATTTAAAATTAAAAAGATAACATAGGATGCTAAACTGGCAATTGTTCCATTGCTATAGAATTTTTTAGCTTAGTGTCGGGATGTCGTATCACTCCCACTTTTCTACGTTGAATTTCACTTAAATATTATTTTTTTAGAAGACTTTTGAATTTTGATTGGATACAAGAGAAGGTGTCGACAAAAACTCAGAAAAATATGTACCGATTTTGTATTTCTTTTTTCATTTATATATTGTTATGATTGAAGTCTTAAGAAGGATGTGTATGTTATTTTTTTCTTCTATGTTTATTTTTTATATTTTCTCTCTATTAGTCTTCATTAATTTAATTTTCTATAAAAAATAAAAATTGTCACAACATTTATTTGAGATTTTTGCATTTTAGTACTCATTACACACATATTTTCATTGAATTTTAATCATCCTAACGAATTCATAAAATATTACATTGGACACACGCACAACTCACATGTTCAAAAACTAGTATACTAAAAACAACAATCTGCATTAGTTTAAAATTATAAAATCACTATTTTCCCAAGCCCATGCTCTAGTGGCATACTCCGACCTCTCTCTTGCTTCATACTTTCTGATTGCCATCTGAATAGCAATGATAAACAATGAGTTACATTTGGATATTGTCTACACTTCCTTGATTTTTTATTGAAAAAAAAAACAAATAAAGTTCTAACGTATAGAAACTCTTTTGGGACTAGAGCTTGTGCAATAAACAAAGTTTCCAACTCCCATTAATATTAATGGATTATGTTGTAGTTTTCATGACCTTAAGTATTGCTAATAAGATGTATATTTGATTATGCAGACAAGAAAATAATGAATTAATTATTACCTCAGAGATTTTCAGTGTCTTCTTCTGTGAAAATTCCTCCTGCGCCTTTTACGTCCCCTCAGTATGATGTATATCATTTCCCGAGTGATAGTTTCAAAAGAGTCTATGCACCATCTTGGCCTTTCAATGCGGTATATGAGATACACTATGCCAAATCCAAATGTCAAGCCACAGCCATAACCGATTAGGACAGATTGCCAAGTCATTTCGCTAAGAAAACTTGGTTCATCTTCTTCATGTTCAACTGGTACTGATGCACTCTTGTGATGCCCACATTCATTTGACAGTGGAAATCCACACAATTCAGAGTTTCCTAAATAGGAATCATTTGAAAACGTATTGAACTGATTACTCTGAGGAATAGGTCCAACAAGATGGTTGTGTGACAGATTTAGGACCGCAAGAAATGTGAGACTTGCCAATTAATTCCTCTGGAATTTTGCCGGTAAGATGGTTAAATGAAAGGTCCAGAGCTTCAAGAGTGCTCATGTTCTTCATTTCGACAGGAATGTGTCCTGTGAGGTTGTTGTGGGATAAATTCAGCAGCAGAAGTGAATTCAAATTCCCAATGAATTTAGGGATTTCTCCTTCAAACTTGTTCCTTGACAAATCGATTGTTGTCAAGATCTTGTTGGATTCAATCTCTTGATTTTTCATCACTAATATGATCGATTCCACATACAATCCAATATACAAAACCTCATATGAACTACTTTCGAAACGTCCAGTTTGCTCGACATAGTACTCCAATCCTGATTTGTGTGCATCCATGTACATCATAGCTTTGAAACCTTTTAGAACCTCCATAGGTAAAGAGCCGCTAAATGAATTGTTGGGGAGGTCAAAGATCCTCATATTTGGAAATGGCAATTTTGTTTGGAAAGCAACGATGGGTCCATAAAATCTATTAGATTTCAGTATGAGAAGCTCTAACTGTTGAAATGTTTCCAGCCAGGAGGGAAATGTAGAATGGATTTTATTGTTTCCCAAATCAAGGACTCTTAAGGATGTACAGTTGACTAGGGATGTTGGGATGGGACCTTCCAATTGGTTTTTGCTCAAACTAATATGAATTAGCTCACTGTTCTTTTGGAATTTGTTTGGGATGGGTCCATGGAAGTTATTACCTCGTAAGTCTAAGACCATGAGCTGGGAAAAAGTAAACAAGCAATTGGGAATTTCGGCACTCAAATTATTGGAAGACAAATTTATTATATAAAGTTCAGTTGATGTGCAAATGGGAGATGGCAAAGGTCCTCTGAGTGAATTTGATTGAAGATCAAGTACATTCATTGTCTCCCAAGGTAGATGGTCTAAGCTTGTAAGGTAGTTGTGAGAGACATTAAGGATTACCAATGCACTCAAACCCCCAAACCATTTAGGGAACTGCCCATGAATTTCATTCTCCGAGAGATCCAAAATCCATAACTTCTTAGAGTTCAATATGAAATCTGGGAAATCTTTCACACGACAAGAGCCTAAGCCTAAATAATAAAGAAGGGGAAACGTGGTGTTGATAATGCCACTCCATGATAAACCACTATTAGAAAGATCAAGAATTGAGAGGTTTGTCATGCTTGAAAACATTTCTGCTCCAATCTCGCCGCTCAACTTATTTTGTCCAAGAAAGACAACAGTTAGGTTGAGAAGATGTCTAAGCGATTGAGGTATGGGACCAGAGAATTGATTATGAGACAAATCAAGTGTTTCTATTGAATTAAGTCTTAAACTCGGGAAGTGTACCACTGAGTGAATTGTTTCTCAACCTTAAAAATTGAAGGTTAGTCAAATCCACAAGAGAAGATGGGAACCGGCCAGTGAAGTTGTTGTTCTCCAGAAACAAGGATGTAAGCATTTGCAAGTTGGAAAAAACGTCTGGAATTTTTCCATCCAAATTGTTGTCTGAAAGATCTAGTTGGGTGATTTGTGAAAGGTTCCCAATGAATTCTGGAAATGGTCCGGCAAGGTTGCACCCAGAAAGCCGTAGAATCTTTAAGGCTTTGAAAGTATTTCCGAGTGAATTAGGTATCCCTCCAGAAACATTATTAAAAGAGAGATCTAACTCCCTTAGTGAATGAGTACTACTGCTCCAGTTAAACTCGGGTAAAGAAAGAGTTGGATAATTTCCTGAGAGTTTCCAATTTGGGCAGGAGGAAAATGTTTTTTGGCAAGTCTCCCTGCAAGTAAGTGTCTTCAAGATTTAGATATCTCAAAGAAGAAGAGAATGATAGATTCATGGGTATGCTGGATGAGATGTTTAGATGAGAAAGAGAAAGTAACTCTAACTTGGTTAAGTTGCGAAAGAGTATATTGAATACGTCCTGACTGAACTGGATAGAGGGATAACAGTAATCAGATAGATCAAGGGAAACCAAATTGGACAAGTGTGAGATGCCTAATGGAATCCTCCCTTCGAAACAACTGGAAGAAAGATTGAGATGCGTTAAGGTGACCAACTGAACAATCCCCTGTGGAAATTGAGAACCTGAAAAGTCATTAGCGGAAAGATCGAGTGTTTGAAGATGACGAAGCTGGAAAAGGCTACTATTAGGATGTATAGTTCCTTCAAGTCCAAACCAATGACATGACCAGTGAAGCTATCACAGATTACTCCATCCCACCTACAACAATCCATACTACTCGTATTCCAAGACGTCGTCTTAGCATAAAAATAATTTGGGCAATCATATTGATGGTCACCTGTCGCGTTGAATGCTTAAACTGTAAAAGTGCAAGGGAATCATGAGAAGAGCAAAGTGGATCACCAAATGAAAAACAAACCACTTCAACTGCATACACAAATTGTAGAATTATAAGAGACAATAGTATTCTCTCCATCTCTCTCTCTCTTTAATTTCTCTTCTATGTCTAATACCAAATGTAACTACTTAATAATTGAAAGATGTTGTGTCATTTATAGAGATAAAATAAAAATTAGGGCCTAGATGAAGGACCCATTTGGCCACAAAAAGTATGTAGCACTTTTCAAATTCCGAAATTCAAACAAGTCTATTTTTTACTGTAATTTTTTCATATATTTTTTAAATATTTTGAATTATCAATATTGTAATTGATAGTACATTTTACGTAGTTTACAAATACATAAATTTCTGACTCTCAAAAAATGAAATGTGTCACATTAATTGAGACAGAGGGAGTAGTAATTTATGGGGGAAAACTTGGCAGAAAGTGTTTGGCCATATAACTTGTCATTTTTTTGGCAAAAATCTAAACCCTCAAAAACTAGTTTGTTTTTTTTTTTTTTGGCAAAATTATTCTTCTTTTTTTTTTTGGAAACTTTTTAAAATATACTCCAAACTTTTATATTTTATATAAAAAAATAAAATACTCCATCATTTATTAATCACAACTTGACAAGAATGAGAAACGCACGATTCACTCGACTTATGTATTATATTCATATTTATGATGTGTTTGTTGTTATTTGAATGTGTAGTATATAATGGCATTGTTCCATAGAATATACATATTAAAAGTAATATAAATAATAAAAACTGGAAACGGTTTATAACCAAGTTAGAGTTAATAATTTATGAATTTAATTTTATCACGAAGCAGGTATAATACAAACTTATGGATATAAATCATTTTTCTAAAGTCAAATACTGCAAATTAAATGTTATAATAATTTTAACTAGCACAAAAATTAATAGTAGTACATAAATAACTTGTTTCTTTACTAGCTATCATACGAGCCCTAAAAGTAGAACATAGATGACTTTGAGTCTTCGTCTTTTTTAGGGAAATTTTCCGGCTTTGGAAACAATTTTTTATTTGATTTAGACATATTCTAGCCAAGTCAACCCTCTATAGATAATTCACTAACCTAACTTTAATTTTACGTATTAACGTATGTTTCATGACCGTCCCTACTGGACTTGCTACTTTTATCATCAAATTAAATGAATGAAAAGTAAAGCGATGACTAATTTGTAATTAGTAGCCAGTAGGAAACATAAATGAAGACTAATGGAGATATTATATTGATCCAATCTTTTTGTTGATTTTTCCAAGTAACTATACATGGGTGGATTTATGTGGGAGTGACATGACATACCGATACTATAGCATCATTTTCTTTCTTTCAATTTTTTTGACTTCATCATTTTTATATTTCTTCTCTCTGTCAAAAGCAACCCCATCTTTTTCTTATTTATCTAGACTAGATATTATATTTTTTGCTCCTTTTTTTTTCCTTTGAAAAAGATCGACAAAAATTTAATTCTATGTCAGTTTAATTTTTTTTTAAAAATCTTTCTATCCCTCTAATCTTTACTTGTGTTTTTTTTTGGTAGAACTTTACTTGTGTTGTTGATATTAAGTTATTTTGGCTCTTGTTATTTCTTATAGAAATATCAATTAGTGAAAATTTGCTTATTGCTATAATTTAAGTACAATATGTTTAAATTCAAAAGGGGTAATGGCTTATTAAAAAATATATTTTTCTCATTTATTCAAGAAAAAATTGTATTGAGAGAATTACAATGAATCCGGCCAGATTTATTTTGGTCCATTGACGTGTATTTGTTTATGAAACAAGTTTTCATAATTTGAATCGAATTAACACAAAACAAAATGAACTGATAGATGTATGTCCTAATTCAATCTCCATATGGTAATTTTACATTAAAATAATGTCACCTGGAATTTTCAAATTTTAAATCTGCCTCTGAACTACAGTGCTATGTGTGTTTCTCGTGCCACTCTTAAGCACATCCAACATATACAGTAGATTAACTTAGCTGTCAAAAATTCAAAGCGTAGGAACTACAACTAACTTGTCTTGTGATGGATTTAAAATATAAAGAAATAAATACATGACGAATTTAAGGAAATTCAACATCTATATAATTTGGAAAATCTTTCACACGACAAAATCCTACTCAATAGATTCAGATAACTTTCACCGGCCACAAGTGTCACTAACCACGAGTATCTGATAACTTTATCCATCAAAGATCATCAAGGGTAGAAGAGATGGGAAGAAATTAACCACTACTTTGGTATACTATTTGATTCTATGGAAGATTAATTACATCTAATCCAGGCATAACTACAACAATGTAACCAGATCAAACCTATTGAATGTAAATGTCATGTAGTAATCTCAACAGAGAAATAGTCAAAACTCGATACATAGTGAATATTTTACTTGTCAAGAACATCAGAAACCTCCAATAAGATTCGTTCTCTTCTGGTAGTACAAATGAAAAGGGAAGAAAAAACATACAACAAGAGAAGCACACTCAATGCTTGCATGGAGGCTGGAGCTAAACCTACTAGTCATATTATTTTGATTGTTGCATCTTAAGAATCATTCAACTACAGATTCTAAAGCATCAAGAACCACTGGAAGGACCAAACCAAGAAAATTGAACCCACCATTTGTTCTCTCCACCGACAGGTCTAAATGTTATACATCCTACTACTCCAGCATATGTAACTCAGCTGTTATCGCATGTTGCCCTCTCGCAGCACGTCGATCATGTCATATATCCGCTTCTCTTCTTTCAATTTCACCTATATTAGAATCATACATTGTTATTCTATTTTATTTTGTATAAACAGCAAAGGTCGATAAAACCCTGTGCAAAAACAGAAATAGGTGCTCCTATTTCTAACTGATTGTGTTCCTTGAGATACATGGTGAAACTGCAGGAATGCGAAGCTCTTGTAAGTTTGGATTACCTTCTTAGCAAGGAAAAGAATAGCATCAACTGTTCCCTCTGCATAGATTGATCTACCACAAACATTGTGTTGAAATTCAAAAGAAACCCTGAAAGAGAGAAACCAAATTAATGTCTGTTCAATTTTTAAAGACATTGGCAACAACAAAAAGAAAGCGGATAGACAGTATTACGTTCCATCTGGTGAGGTCAAATGGTACATGTGGAAAGCATGGCCTAACAAGTATTCTTCTGGGACACCAACCATCTCAACTTGTTGCACGGGATCTCGTATTAGTTGTACCTGATAGAATATACATGAGGATAACTAGAATATTCTGATAGGGATTTGAGAATAGATTAACTTCAATGCAAGTTATAGAAGAAATCAATTTCAAGGCTTGACAGCAAATTGAATTTCTCTATATGCTCCAACTCCAATTTAATTTTAATATTTATATCATTCATTTTCATTCTCTTTTCCTCCCAAACACCAGAAGACCCTGAAAATATAGTAGACCTTTTGTCTTCCATTTCTTTCTCTTTTCCTTCCAAACTTAAAACATAGTTTTAAAATAGACTGAACTGGCAGTCTGCACCACCACTTAAAGATGGAAAAAACACTCAGACAAGTGTAATAGAACATTTATGCCTTACAGGAAATATAATCCACTCTAGACTTTTAGCTGGTATCGAAATAGTGCAATGGATTTAATACGTGGTGAGTTCTACTAGATGAATGTCCATGAAAGAAGGAGAAACATAATTCTGCAAGTTGCCTAGATGAATGTGTGTCCCAAGTCGGGAAACCCCAAAGCCATCTTGAAGCAATACACAGGAGTGGAGAGAGGTGATACATATATTGTACTAGTCTGATGGTTTTACCATCAAATCCTTTCATAAAGCCCATTGCAGCTATCTAAAACATGGTAAAAGTGAAAACACAAATAACTTGTTTGTGGCAGTTATTGCCACTCAACTTGGCTCCAGCATAGACCTGAAACTTCATCAATGACTATGAATTTAGATGCTTATAGCCGAGCTTTTCTTTACGCTATCCGAACTTATTTACACGGGACACTAAAGTTAGGGACATTAGAAATCAGTCAAATTGTGCAAAGATGAACTCATGTTCGTAAAAGCATGGAAGACCACGATCAAATACGTAGAGTAGCATTATTTCATAAGAGAGTTCACTATTTAGTGAAAAGGAAAAACTACGGACGAACTAAAATAGTAAACTGGAAGGGGGAATGGAAATTTGAGACAGGAGGATATGGAAGAACCATGATAGGACAAGTTTTGTCGTTATTGAATAAACAAAGCAGTAGACGCACCTCATCCAAATCAAAAGAAACGCCTAGTTTCTCAAAGCAAGAGATAACCGCCTTCGCAGTTCCAGAAGTGTCCAGTTTACTTGCTTGATGAGACTCCATCACCTTATAATTTGATGAAGAGGGTCAAAATTCAGACTACAATCACAGGATACTATAAATCAAACTGAATGTCCTGTTAACACATTGGGATGAACAAGACTACAAGAGGATCAGTATATAAGGAAATAACAAAAGGTAAGCAAAGAAGAAAACAAGATGCAAAATGAATGCACAGATATATAGACATGGAAATAAGCATACTTCGCATATGTGGTTGGATACCCAGATTTATCTCAATCAGATAAAATATCTTATCGTTAAACAGCACAATCAGAAAGAGTCAGAACTCCAATAATTCTTTGCCGACCAGTTCCTTCATATTTCAGTGACATAAGCATGAGGTTTGTCCACTGTATCTCAAATCAGAAGCAGAAAATAATAAAAGAACGACTCCTAAGAAGACGGTCTTTGAATTGCTAGGTTTAATCCAGGAGCATGTAAATAGCCAAATCGTAACCTAAAACACAGGCATGATACCTTGTGGATACTAAATGATCTAGTAGGCATTTGGACAATAATTTGTTGAAGTTGAACAAAAAAGAAATTGGAGATGAAGTTGAAAAGGAGTATTTTAATGTTCAGACATTAGCAAGTCATTTTCAGTCCCCTTAATGTTCTGCCTATCTCTCTCCATCCATGAACCACAAGAGGCAAACCGAACCCCCAGTTGTAAAAGGAACAGCTGCTAAAGAGCTCATAATTGAGTGAGAAACATCCATTTTAATCGCACAGCGGTCGAGATTAAAAAACAACATCCAGTGGCCCACTGGATCAATCAAATAAGCAAACAACCGGTGGTTTAGTTTGTCCCTTTCTGCTGTCCAATTTGCCCAATCACACAAAAAGTCCAATTCTGTTGTCTGCCGAAAAACTGATTTTGTAGAGCACTTCAAAGAAACAATCAACGAGTTCCAGTTCTTAATGGTACAGTGAACTTCAGAAAGTAATTCCCAATAGCTTTAACATCTTCTATAGCAACATTAAATTTTAAAAGCCATTTGGGCCTCAATATGCAAATCTCCGCATGAAGAGAATTTATGTTAACCTCATATACATGTCAAAGAAAACATAAACTGACAAATCAATGCAAGTAATGCAACTAAGAGCTTGGACAGAATATAGTCAGCATTTCGAATCACTATGAGATGAGTTTGGAAATCAACGGTCAACTAGCATGGCAAAGGAGACAAACCTGTAAACTGTACCCAGAGAAAGCTCCAGGGAATTGTTCTGCCATGATTTCCATGGCTGCGAGAAAAGCTACCACCTAAAATAGAGGCAATCATACAGGTATACCTCCTGTTAAACTACAGTCTGGCATACAACAATATACCCAGTGACAAAAGAAGAGCATAATGACTAAACCTGCTTTCCCATTTGTGGGGAGATCACAGCATAAACTTTCGAGTCTGCCACTGTTTTGTACAGATTCTCCCTATCTCCACCAGTTGTTCCCATTACAAAAGGTACTCCAACTTTGCAGTATAATTCAGCATTATCTGCAGGTTCATGGTGGAAACAAGAACATCACAATGGCTATGTCAATGGAATCTCCAGCAAAGAATGCAATAGATATCATTTTGGTGCTTTTGTATTTTTATATCTCATTCCACACCCTTTTCTGCCCTCCACTAAAGACATGTGTAAAAGATATCACAGGAACCTACCGATGCTGGTAAATTATATTCATAAGACCCTCAGGATCAAGATGATTGTATCTATAGACAAACTTTAAAGTTTAGCATTTTATTAAAAAACATTATAAAACTTCCCCAGACACCAAAAAATTTAGGGATAATACATATATTTGACCTTAAACTTGGCTTCAAATTTTAACTTTGACCTCCAACTTTCATAGTGCACAAACAAGCACTTTAACTATCCAATCTTTTAATAAATAAACACGCGATTTTTGGAGCCAAGAGCGTGAAATGCAAATGCTGCCACGTGTATTAGCGAGCCACTCAATGGCTGCCAACTAATTAAACACTTTACACGTCCATTTTAGAACTAAAAAAAATAAAAAATAATTAAGGGTAGAGTTGTCATTTCAGCATTTTTTTCACTGTTGTGTGCCTCAAAAATTACATTTCACTCGCGCAAAATGCATGCACATCACGCGTTTTGCCAGGTAAGACACGCGTGTTTATTTATTAAAAGGTTGGATAGTTAAAGTGTCTATTTGTGCACTTTGAAAGTTGGAGGTCAAAGTAAAAATTTGAAGCCAAGTTTAAGGTCCAATATATGTATTATGCCAAAAATTTAAGTTGCAAGGAAATCTACATTATACAAGAGAAATATTCTATGCTTTCCTCTCAGGACAACTGTGGTTTCTTTCTAACAAAATTATCCAAAATATTTATAAAGGAATGGTTCTCCATGTCTGCCTATAATACTTAACTTGTGTTGGTTCCAGCTAGTCACTGCTTGCTCCCAAGCATCATTCACTGAATACCATAAAGGCTCCAAAACATACACACAATTTGCTAAATTACAACGTACCAACATATATCATACAGACCCAGCAGAAGCTTCACACAAAGTAAGCAAAAAACGATCTTCTGTGCAAGTTGTTTTGTATTATTAACCATGCCTCATCCAAAAGCTGGCCACTAAAAAAATCATCTCTATTAGGGCTCTGGCTCTCCAACACATTCTCCGTAGCCACTGAGTAGACACTTATTTCTAGTTTCTGCTCTTGTCCACGTCATTCAACCCTCCCCTTCTCCTATTCTTGTGCAACCATAGTTCTTGTATTCTTCCATTCCTAAGACTAAATATCTCTTCAAAAGCATACGCTAAGGCTGTGCTTGCTTCTTCTGATAAGGTCAACCAATGTTACTAATCTTTTTTTTTTCTTTTTTCTCTTTTGATTACAGAGAATTCCCCAGGCTAGTAGTGTTCGAAAGTCAGTGAATAATGGACCCACCCTCTACCTTTCTCCACTTAAATATCATGCTTTTGGTTGAGGCAGGGTTCAAAGATGTGATGCGTGTCTAACCCACACACACATGATGAACGCTTGCCATCTAGGTCAAATCCCGGGGGCAACATTGCTAACCTATTGTTCATGAGAACAAGTGCATATGCTTGATTCAAGATTGTGATTCCACACCATTAATAACAAAACAACAATTATAAGTAACAATGCCCTCTCGGAAGGTCTAAAGTAGTTCACCATTAATAACGAAACAACAATTATAAGTAACAAGGCCCTCTCGGAAGGTCTAAAGTGCCATTAATAATGAAACAACAATTATAAGTAACAAAGCCCTCTTGGAACGTCTAAAGTAGTTCATAGAGAATGATTGACCTTATTTTCATATGATAATATCCAAAAGTATATGAACATTGACATCAAACACGAAATATCTACATAATACAATCAATACATCTATAGCATATCATAACAGCCTAAAGATATTGAAAAATGACAAAACTCAGCAGATTCAAACTGAATTGCTGCATGTCATTGGCATATCATTGTAAACTATTGAATCCTTGTCTTACCATTCACTGCAGCAGGCAATGTGTAATCCACTACGATTAGATTAGGGTGTTCCTCAAAAACAGAGGACAAGATGTTTTCTCTATCCGAAGGACCACGCACAATTATCTCTTTACCACCCGCCTCCACCGTTTTTCCTTCATCTTCTGGACCACCAAAACATATAGGCACAGGTTGGAGTCCCGCAGCGATTGATGCTTCAAGAACTGCCCTCCCCATTTTGCCAGTACAACCATTCACCTGTTCATTAAAAATAAAACCAATCCAAATGAAACAGTATTCTCAAATAACATTGCTAAAACTACAAATTAATTAACAAAAGCTTTAACTAGCGTAATTTAAAATCATTGCAAAAATATTAAAACAACATAATAGCAAAAGGCAAGGCAGATTGAAGAAAAGCTACCATTATAGGGAGTGGCTCGATTTTTGATTTAACTGAAACCTGAACATTTTGTCCTTGACTAGAACACATCTTCTCCGAATATTTTCGACCTCGAACAAAACTATTGCAGCCATTTTTGCTGCTTGAACTGTAACGAATTCCTACTCCATTAATGTAAACTGGAACTTTGATGACAGCCCACATTGTTTCACTGCAATTCAAAAATAAAATGAGAAAGCAACACACAAATTATAAAGATTTTGATTCGTGTTAAAGGATAGAGAAGCATATAGTTAGTTTACCTTAGAAAGCAAAGAAAATGAATGACACTCTAGGGTTTTAGGATTATCGGCGAAGTATAGCTGTTATTTTAATTTTTAGGGCATCGCAATAAAATTTGTGGCACGATAAACATTGTACTTTATTACTAGTACTAGTAAGTTTAAAGCTAAAAAAATATTTATATTGAGTTAATATTATGGAAATCGTAAACATTTATGTCATAAGCAAAATATTTCACTTGTTGAAAAAATATTATTATATATCCCAAAAGAAATTATTTTATCTCCTAAGTATTATATTTGGAAGAAAATATTATTTTATGTCCTAAATATTTCCCATCCGTATATTCCTTTGATTGACAATTACTCCTAATCCAAATATAACTTCTATTTCCATCCGATTAATCATTCTTGAATGGGTAAATAATGAGAAGACTGGTTCTTTGACCAAAATAAATTACCTTCTATTGTCCAAAATGAATGGTCTTCAATGTATTTGATGACATTCATTTCTATAGTTTAATTGTGGTTTCTGAGAGTTAGTAGTTTCTCATTCTTGGCTATATATTTCGGATAAGTTCTTGTAAAGAGTGGAAGGAGAAAAGATAGAGTGATTCTTCTTCTTCCTCATATTCTTCCTCCAGTATTCTTCTTGAATGCTGGGTTATTTTTAAATAAATCTTTGTTAGTTTCTGGCTCCTAGTTTTATACTAGAAGAACTCGTTGAATCTTGGGGATACACTCATACCGGGTGAAATATCCTTAAGGACAGTGTCGTTCGACACGCCTCAAGCGATGAGAATTTCCTACAAAAGTTTGTGGTGAAGTACAAGCTTTGGTAAATTCGATAAGTGTTCGTGATGAAGATATTTTCCGTAAGATTTACAACATCAGTAACATTGTTTACTTTCAAAATGGTGTAAATCAAGTTCTGTTATAAAAGATAGTAGTAGTAGAATTATTGAAGAAAATTAAATTGATTTTTCAAAATAGTATAACAACTCTTTTGATGCTTCAATTCATTGAGATTACAAAAATAAGTACCTTTATTTTATAATCTCAAAGACTTACACTTTGATTTATGAATTATAATAGACGTAATAAAGATAAAATAATTAGTTTGAAGAAAAAAATGTAAAAGAGAATCTCGAATTGAAAGAATAAGTTGTCCTTCAAAATGAAATTAAAAATTCCTTTTAAAGAATATGAGGATGAGTGAGAACAAATATAAAAAGGGAGAGATAAATGCATTGATTAATAAAAAGAAAATTGTATCTTAATTTGCTTATTCACTCTGAAAAATAAACTAAATTAAATAGCAAAAGAAAAACATAAAATTCAAAACCATTAATACGTAGTAAATTAGATTCTTGGGCCTTAATAATGTTGGGGCCTAAACCCAAGGCTTTAGCAGCGTTGTGGTCTGGCTGGCCCGTATATATTGATAACTTATGAATTTTATTTTATTTTCTTTTATTTTATATGAGATTATAAAATGGTAATTAACAAAAAAATATATAAAATGTCTCCTTTTAATGACGATTATCAAAATGCAATATTATATTAATCATATTTAATATAAGTTTTAAAAACAAGGGCTCTAACCATATTTTGATTCGTTATTAATTCATAGATATCAATAGAAAACAAATAGGCATTCAAAAAAAGTAAATGTTAAAAGGCTTTCAATTATTTTTATTCAAGAAGTTCGACCTTCTCTAATTTATCTGTTTTCTTTATCGCATTTGCATTTTCTTTATCGCATTTGATTCAAATTTAATTTGTCTCACGATTGAGAAAAATTAAACCAAATATAGTATTTGAAATGCTGAATTTCATACAAAATAACTAAAAAACTATCCAATCCTATTCATAATCAACAACCAAACGACCCCAAAATGGTCGTTTGATAGTGATTCTTGACATCATGCAATCAAAAATATAGAATAAATAAATGGAAGACTAATAATTGTAACAAGATTTAATCCCTAATTTATCTATCAAAAACACAAGAGGACTAAATGGTCTTTCACTATTGGATGTGATCAAGCACTATTATAAGTTGGGAAGGGGAAAGGGACAATCGATGGATATTTAGTGAAAATATTACTATAAAAAAAACATATTGATATGACAAAAAGACACAACCAGCTAGCCTGATAGTATAATACAAAAGGTTGATGGTTTAACCTCGCATAGTTTGGTAGCTGGATAGAGTTATGTAGATATTAATAGTGTGGGTATTAGTTATGTTAGTTTTAATTATACAAGTATTAGTCATATATGTATTAGTTATGAACGATTTAGTTATGAAAGGTTTAGTTATACATGTATTAATTATGAAGGATTTAGTTATGCAAAATTTAGTTATACATGTATAGTTACATAGGTATTTAGTTATGTAGAGATTACAATACATTAGTGAGCTAATTTTTATTTCTTAATTTCAAAAAATTATTAGTGAGCTTATATTTATTATAACCACTAAAATAACCAACCATATAAATAACACATTAAAATTAAATACTAGATATCAATAGCTAAAAATAAATAGCAAATAACTAAAAATAAATAAGTAATTTGTATTCAATATGATTAAGTACTTAAGTAATAGGTAATTTAAATTAAAAAAAAAAAAACTAAAAGGACATTTAAAACTTGTAGTGACAGTGCGTTGTAGATAAACTATGCAAATAAATTAATTATAATTAATAATCACTGCAATACCACTAAAGAAAACAATTGACAAAAATTTAAGCGAAGAAACTAAAAGTAATTAAGTAACTAAGAAGATAAAAAAAAAACAAGCAAAAAAACTCATAGTGTTTTTTTTTTTACATGTATTAAATATTTGATTTGTTGTAAATTAATACATATTTAAAAGTAAATTGATAGGGGTAAATGTGTAATTTACTATTATAATACATATATGACTAACACACACATAACTTATTCCACCTTTTATCCTGCATAAATTATACTTAGATTCCTTCATAAGTTATACAAGTATTAGTTGTAAGATTACAAAAAACGCAGCCAAACACCATATAAAATTAATACATGAATAGTCTTTATACAACATTTGAAAAGCTACCAACCAAACATTGTTTAAAATTAATACATAAATAATTTTTATATAATGTTTGAAAACTTACCAACCAAACATTGTATAAAATTAATACATGAATAACTTTGATCCTATATACTTGCAAAACAAACATTATATAAAAATAATACATAAATTATAACAAAGTTATTCATATAATAGATGTAGCTTAAATCTGCTACCAAACGACCCCTTAATGTCTCCTTAAAATGACTTCTATTAAAAGTATTTCATATATATATATATAGGTGAATATAGAGGGTTGGAACCAATAAAAAATTGTGGTGGAGTGGTAATTTTTCTTTTATTCATAATCAAAATCTTAAGTTTGAGTTTGAGTCCCCCTATGTATGAGTCGTATTTGTTACTTGTTTCGATGTTTGCCACTAAACCAACGACTTACTTTGTTAGGAATTTTCAATAAATATCTTTTATATATTTGATGAAATTTTCAATATAAATACAAAATCGACAGAAAAGTCATTAAACTCCCATCCTACCAATTGGATCCGCCCTTGCCTCATAGTTTTGCTAAGCTATTATAATAAGATTAACTTATAACTATACTTAATAAAAAATTATAAATTTCTAACTCTAAATCCATCCTAAATCATATGTTAGTTGGAGATTATAGAGGAGGAAACTTGGTGAGGAGACTAATAATTCAGAAGAAGCCAATATTTGTTAGAATGAATGAAGAGTCAATTCCCTAACACTCTGTTTGGATCATTGCTACTCATTGTATTGTATTGTATCGTTACCATAACTACAATGTTTGTTTTGATTGTTACTTAAAATGTATTGTATTGTATTGTTAAATTTCGTTATTACGTAACAATGAAAACCCTCATTTTATGGAACAACCGATTTGGTGTGTTCCCATTGTTACTTAATTTCTTTTTCCAATTATATCCCTACATAATATTTCATAATATTATTTTACCCTTTACCCTATATTATTTAATTCTAGTCAAACCTCCTACCCTAGAATAATTAAGGATATTTTGTAAATTTATAAATTACAATATAATACAATACAGTAAAACCACACAATAAAAATGTTATTAAACAACAACAAACAATACAGTCTAGTCAAACATTGTATCTACCATACAATACAATACAATACAGTATATTATGAAACAATGGGTAACAATGATCCAAACAGAGTGTAAATGGTCATCCAAGTTTAGGGAATTGCCTTGAAATATCATTTATGTTTCATTTAGGACCAAAATATCATTCAACTTTCACTATTTTCCTCCAAATATACTTGACACTTCAAAAGTCTTACACTCTCCTAGTTTGCATGACATGTCATTAAAGTTTTTTTTTTAATAATAGACTAATTTAATTCATTAAACCCATTTAACTAAAATAATGATCATATTATTTTTTATAAAATATATTAGTTTATTAAGAATAAATTTTCATACTTAAGAATCTTTTATCATAATTAAATTTTTTATTTTTTTATGTTATGAAGAATATGTTTTTAAAACGTACTATAATGACATCAATTTTAAATACTTATAAACACATACATTCAAAAAAATATTGATATACAAATCACTCATGAACGCTAATTTACATCAACTAATCATAAATTGTACAATGAATCAATAAAATTAAAGGTCAATTAACTATTACAATAATATTAATTGTGCATTTTGAAATTCATGCTTCCAATATTTTTTTTGAAAAAATAATAGAAAGTGAATAATATTATAGTTATTATCCAAAAAAATACTAAATACCTCAAAAGTCTCCTTCTATTCTAGTTGATATGTCATGTCATTAAATCATCATTTTAAAAAATAATAGACATATTTAATTCATCAAACTTATGTCTCTACAAAACAAATATATAAATTACATGAGAATTTATGAAGATTATAAAATAAAAAATCTAATTTCTTTATATATTTTTACCAAATAAAATTCAATGAAAAAACCTCTATGTGTAATTATTACCTGATAATTATTAAAATTCCTAAGTAAATTATTTGAAAATTTTAAGCAATTTTTTTCATAAAAGTAGTCAAATAAATTTGTAAGGTTAACAAAAAAGTTGGTAAGTAAGAGAAAATTCTTATTTAACTTTTTCTCAAGTTAATTTTATTTTTATTCTTTTATCCTATATAATATTATATTTTAACTTCTCATACAATTAAACACAAATATATATTCTTATCTCATCCCAAATTAATGAAATACATGTAATAATTACTTGAATTGCCTATTTTTATTTAATAATATACATATTATAAGAGATTAATATACTGATAAATAAAGATCAAAAATTTATTTTCTAATATAAATATTATTCACTTTCTATTTTCTTTTCAAAAAATGATATTGTAAGTATATATGGATTTCAAAGCACCCAATTAATTAATTTTTAATAGTTAATTGATCTTTAATATCATTGATTCATTAAACAATTTATGATTAATTGGTGTAAATTAGCGTTCATAAGTGATTTGTATATCAATATTTTTTTGAATGTATGTATTTATAAGTATTCAAAATTGATGACATTATAGTACGTTTTAAAAACCTATTCTTCATAACATAAAATAATAAAAAGTTTAATTATGATAAAAGATTCTTAAGTATGAAAATTTATTCTTAATAAACTAATATTTTTTAAAAAAATAATAATATGATCATTATTTTAGTTAAATGGGTTTAATGAATTAAATTAGTTTATTATTAAAAAAAAATTAATGACATGTCATGCCAACTAGGAGAGAGTGAGGCTTTGAAGTGTCAAGTATATTTAGAGAAAAATAATGAGCGTTGAGTGATATTTTGGTCCTGAATGAAACATAAATAATATTTTGAGGCAATTTCCTAAACTCAGGTGACCATTTAGGAAATTGACTCAACGATTGAATGAAGTAAAAAGGAATAGGTTTTTAGTTTTTGTTCACAACATGAAAGACCAATATGAAGTACAGAGAGGTGCAATGCCACAAAACAAATTGAGTACTCACTACTCACAACTCACTTATTTTCTAGATTTGACCCCTCAAATTTCCAGCTAGGAGCTTTAATACCAAATGTACTTATATTCCATCAATCATTTCTACCTACTTCAACACTTATGTTTACTACAACTAATGAACTTGTAACCTGTTTTCTTGTCTACAGGATGTTTCTTTGGCTTTTCCAATTCCTTTATATGAGATTTTGTTACAAATAATCAAATTTATTAAAGTAAGTTATAATTACTTTTGATGATTGACAAACTATACAAGAATCAAATATTTAGTCGGTTTCATGAAAAAATTGTATTCTACACACAGAGTTAAAGAATCAAATCCTTTTAGTTGCTCAGAAGTTGCAAATGGAATTTGACGGGCCATGTCGGGCTGGTTCATATTTTTTGTGGGCCAAAAAATAGACGGCCCAACCCACTAGTACGTGGGTTGTGCCATTTTTTAAAAAAGTATATTTTTTTAATATTATTTAATTAAATTAAACACCAACAAGACATCTTCATTTTCTTCTATGGTTTATATGCAAATATCAATTAATTAAACATTTAAAAATAACTAAATTTAAAAACTACGTATAATATTTAAATGTACACAAAAAATATTATAAGTTTGAGAAAAATCATGCAACCAGTTTCGAGTAACTACAAGTGTTTGAATATTTTCATGATGGATGCAACTTCTATGCTTGGTGAGAACACGTCCACCAATGTTGAATGATGATTTCGATGAAACAGTAATAATAGAAATATTAAGTACATCACGTTTGATGATTCTAAATTTTGATATTTCAAACTTTAAATAGCATTTGCGTTTGAACTTTTGTTATTTTTAATACTCTATTGTATTTTTAATTTTTAATTGTTTTTTATATTTAGCCCACAGATCGCCCAACCCATATTACTTAAGTCTCATACTCTCATAGACCAGCAAACTTGTTTGGATTGGGCTAGAAAATCATTTTCTTAAATGAAATTAAATTTTTTTAACCCAATCCTGCTGAATCACGAGTTGGGCTGGACTGACCAACGGACCTAACTCATATTGACGACCCTATTCATTTCATATTTATACTCACATATTTCTCCATGATTCCTCCACTTAACATAATTACAAAATTAATTAATTGATTGGCGTTAAATTTTGACAAATGACATAATCATAAAAGACCTATATTTTTTATTTGGTCGGCCCCATACGAAGACATATATTTAATCCTACACGCATACTCACTCTCCAATTCTTGTTTGCAGAAAGGCAAATACTTTTGGTAAAAAACGTAACCAATTTTCTCCCTTTCTTTATACAATTTAGGCCACACCCACATTTAGGAAAACTCCACAACCTAGTTGAGTATCTGTATTTCATTCTTTTTTCTCCTGCACAATAACATATTGTGACGAATCTGGTTTTAAATTTGTAAATGTTCTCTTAATTTAATAATCGCAGAGTCAAGAATTTCACTAAAAAATACATCCCTATTTCTTAGATTACTATTTCTTACGTATATTTTTTTGTGGAACGGGAATAGAAAGACATATTTAGACATGTGTCACATTCGTAGGCCCTGACGGAGTCCGTTTGTCGTCACGTGCCTTATGGCGTTCCCCCCACGCTCGTTAGCTTTTGTCCCTCAAAGGACGCCGTTCACTACTTTTTGTCTTTTTCCCAACAAATTTGGCAATAAATCAACACTTTCGGGGCCATCTCATAAATACCCCATACTTTAAGTCCTCATCCCCGAAACCTAGCAATTTGCTAAATATTAGTACGTGGGTCCTACCTTCCCTCACCCAAAACTTTATTACTCCTTTAACCCCTCAATTTGTCGTTTATCTCCTCTACCACCCTGCGTACTTTAGTGTTTTCCCCTTTTTCCTTGCTATCTTGCGCTGTAATCCTTATCCTTCACATCCCCTTCATTTTCTTGTTTGCCGATAATAAGCTACCCCATTTATTTCTCTTGTTGTTGTTTGGGGTTCATTAATGAGCTGAAGGAACAGTTTGTGGAGAGGGAGATGAAAGTACTATTGTCAAAGAAAGAAGCTTTATTGTTGTTGGGGTTTTTCATGGAAATGTAATCTGTTTGTTCTTTCTTGGTTTTGTTTAATCACTTTGTTTTTTTCCTTTCCACCAAATCAAGAAAAAGGAGAAGCGGCTGTCTATGGCAAGAAATAATGAAGCTGTTGCGAATGAATCCAAGAGTGAATCTAAGGTACTCCCCTTTTTTCGTGTTTTCTTACTCTCTGATCATCAAATTAATTTCTGTCGATTCATGGGTTGGCTTCAAGATTTTGGGTTTTACCGTATGGCTATGGTTTGGAGTGATTTTGTCATGAAGATTTTGAGGGGTAGAGTTGTGTTTACTCTGAATTTTGAAATTTGGTACTTTTGAAAGGATGTTTTTTTTTTTGCTTCTATTTTTGGTCTATCAGTGCCCTGTACCCCACAAATTTTACAGGAAAAATGAGTGCCTATTTGTGTAGATTTTGAATATGTATACCTTGGTAATGTGGGTCTGGAGTTGCTCTAATTGTTCCCCTAAAATTTAAAAACTTGCCCTTTTGTATGATGGGTCTGAATCATGTTTAGCTATTCCTCTTTTAGTATGCTGCACTGTCTTGTGTATTATGGCATATGTATAATAGTTTGGCTGATAGCAGCACGTTCTAGTGTTATTTACAGTAGTTCTGCTGTGTGTGCTAGATGTAATTATGTAAATTAAGGTTATTGTTATGCATAGTGCAGGTTTATCATGGCTTTTAGCACTTCGAATTGTACAATTTCTGAATTTTTACCTCTGTTTTCTTATAGAGAGTGGTTCCGCTCAATACATGGATCCTAATTTCCAACTTCAAGTTGTCTTACAATCTTCTCCGTCGCCCTGATGGGACTTTCAATCGTCACTTGGCAGAGTTTCTTGACCGAAAGGTCCCAGCCAATGCAAATCCAGTTGTCGGAGTTTTCTCCTTTGATGTTGTCATTAACCGTGAAATAGGCCTACTGAGCCGTGTCTATCGCCCTTCTTTTGAGGATGGAGCTTCACCGAGTATAATTGAACTTGAAAAGCCAGTAACTGCTGATGTTGTACCTGTCATAATTTTCTTCCATGGTGGAAGTTTTGCACACTCTTCTTTCAATAGTGCTATCTATGACACGCTCTGTCGCCGCCTTGTTGGCATTTGCAAGGCAGTTGTTGTGTCAGTTAATTACAGGCGAGCGCCTGAAAATCGTTATCCTTGTGCTTATGATGATGGATGGACAGTTCTTGAGTGGGTTAACTCAAGGGAATGGTTGCGGAGCAAAAAGGACTCGAAGGTTCACATATACTTAGCTGGAGATAGCTCTGGTGGTAATATTGTTCATAATGTGGCTTTCAGGGCAGTAGAGTCCAACATAGAAGTGTTGGGAAATATACTGCTGAACCCTATGTTTGGTGGACAAGAGAGAACGGAATCAGAGAAGCAATTGGATGGCAAATATTTCGTGACACTTCAAGACCGAGATTGGTATTGGAGAGCTTATCTTCCTGAAGATTCAGACAGGGACCATCCTGCATGCAACCCATTTGGTCCAAATGGTCTAAACCTCAAAGGAGTTAAGTTCCCAAAGAATCTTGTTGTTGTAGCAGGCTTGGACCTTGTTCAGGATTGGCAGTTGGCCTATGCTGATGGGCTTAAGAAGGCTGGACAAGAGGTTAACCTGATATATTTGGAGAAGGCAACAATAGGGTTCTACTTGTTACCAAATAATGAACACTTCTACACTGTCATGGATGAGATAAGTAGCTTCGTGAGTTCTGACTCTTAGTAGATTTAACCTTGTCGAACGTAGGATGCTTGAGGACGCTTGATGTTTTGTTGAAGTTAGTTCCTAGCCTATCAACCGTTTGAAAGATTGTGTAGCATCATCAATTACTTCCTTATTGGTCATGCTATTGCTTGGATTCTGCTCCAGTGGCTGGGTTGCTTCGTGAGTTCTGTGTTATAATTATTCCAGGTACAAGGAGTGTCTGGATATTGGTTGTATATTTTGGTAGCTGCGCCAAAGGTTATAGTCATCTTGTCTTTGTCTAGCAGATATGCTGATTTACAGCTAACCTTTCCCATGTTAGCCTCCGTAGTAGAGGGGGTAAGTCTGGTGCTGATCCATCAGGGGACCGGTGCCTTGCTAATGTTATATATAGCTGATCATACTATTATGCTTCACGGATGAACATCCTAAATTGTGAAGTTGTATAATATATCTCGAATTATATAGAACTATGTTTGCTTCCACGCGTTATCATGGTCTTTTTTCGTCACCCCTTGGTTTGTTTTCTTTGTTATGTTCTTTGTCACTTCCTTGATCTTCAATATGTACATCCTTAGATCACTTGCTACATTTAGAAGATATGTTTGCAAGTACTGTTTCTTGTTTCTTGTCTTCAGGAACATATTGAGCATATGTAATTTAGCATGCCTCAATTGTTATAAGTGGAATGGTTCTTAAGTGTTTGTTGTTCTCTTGCACATGAACTGATGTCCTATGAGGTCTATCTATGTTGCATTGTTGGCACTGTTGAAGGTGTTAGAGAATAAGGAGTCGTTTGGTTTGAATTCAAGTTATGATGGGATTAGTTATGTTAAAATTATTTTTTATTGAGTGTTTGGTTTGTTGTATTCAAAATAATAAATCTTAAGAACAACATATAAGTTTACAAAAATACCCTTCATGGATGTGAAAAGTAATGTATAAAAAGTGTTTAAAGGTGACATTTTTGTCATTTAGTCATTTTATCCCGGGATTACTATACTATCAATGGGAAGGGATAACTTATTCCGGTACTAATTATTAATCCCCGAATAAGTTATCCCGGATTTGTCAACCAAACAACAAATTAAGTGGCATTATAATTTAATCTCAAGACTATTTTAAGTTAATCCTTCCCACCAAACGATAACAGTCTAATACATGAGATGATTTTTGTTGGTTAACTGGTTATAGCCAGCTGGAAAGTGTTACTTATTATGGTATATTTGAGTGTAGTTCTGAAAAAATTATAGTATTTCAATGTACGTTGCTCAATAAAATGAGTGAAAATCATACTAGACTATATGTTTGGCCAAGATTTTGGCTCAACCAAAAAGGTTTCAAAGAAGTGTTTGTCTATCAAATCGAACCATTATTTAAGTTATAACTGGAAAAATAGGTACTCCCTCCGTCCCATTTTATGTGGCAACATTTAACCAGGCACGGAGTTTAAGAAATAAATGAAGACTTTGAAATGCTTACCAAATTGTCCTTTAAAAAGTAGACTCACCTTTCTCTCTCCTCATAAATGTATTGGAGTATTATTTTAAGATTAAATGGGACCAACAAGGGTAAAAAAAGAATTGTATCTTTAAATACTTACTATATAAGAAAATGTGATATTCTTTTTGGGACTGACCAAAAAGGAAATGGTGCCACATAAAATGGGACGGAGGGAGTATTAGAAATTTTCAAGTTTTTTTTTAATTTGAATTTTTCACTCAAAACTTCAATTCTGTTGTCATGTTCAAACATAACTTTAACTATAAATATATTTTTTTCCTTCAAATCTTAAACCAACTGGAGTTTAAAAGTCACCTCAAATTCCAGCATAGACCAAGAAAAGATGATTTTTGTTTTCTTCATATGCCTAAGTTTTGGTGGAGAAAGTCGGTAATTAGTATTTGGTGAATTTGTCGAGGTTTGTATAAGCTGGCCCATACACTAAAAATGTTGTATGTACCAAAAAAGAAAAAAAAAGCAGCTTAAATACATGTGTGATAACAGTGGTGATTTGAGAATAGAGACAAAATAAGCAGTCTGTCTTTGGTGACCTTTATGAATCTAGTCCTATTGTGTCAAACTGGTGAAAAACTCACTGGCAAAACAGCTGATGAACATGAGCATCCAGTTTCTTGAAGTCTATATTAGTCTGATTGCTATTTTTACAAACAAAATATTTTTATGTTTAATAAAAGGCCACTAGACACTATCTAGTGGTAAATGTGCGGAAAAAAAAAAAAAAAGATGTGCCATTTTCTTTTATATAATTTGAGTAAATTAAGAAGATTTTGCTTACATGTTTTGTTTTTAAAACCATTTACCTGTTAAAAAAAATAATACTTAGAGAGATTTAACACAAAAATAAACAAAACGAATTGACTGGTCATAGACAGAGATTTTGGAAATATGAATAAAGATATTGACTTGTTAGGGGAAAGAGTGGAGTTGGCGGTGATTGCTATTTGGATGTATTGAAGGGGACCAATTTTCATAACCAACAAAATCAATCAGGTGAACTTTTGTTTTTTCTTTTCTTTTCTTTAGAAACCAAAGTGGGTGACCTCTGTATTTTTTAGCAAAAAAAGAACGTGACATTTGTACACGGGTCTTACTCCTATCTTAATAGGGCTAGAGAAGTTGTTAAGAAAAAATGTGTTTCATAACTCATGGCGTCAATTTAATGCATAGTTTCTTTTAGAATATTTGTGTCTAATCAAATGATTTCATATAACATAGTACTCGTATTTGTTTTATCTATTTTTGTGGGGTCATTTCATTAGGTAAATGTAAATGTAGTTGAAAATTACAGTTTGTAAGAATGGAAGTCATTGTCATATGGAATAGAGAAGGTGTCTAATCATGGATAAGGAATTCGAGTGTTTTTGTGTTAAAAGTAAAGGGAATAAATAATATTCGAACTATAGAAAAATGTTTGAAATTGGAAATTAAAAAACAGAATTCTTTACTTTGCAATACTCCTGTTGGAATACAATACTGATAACGACTTGTTGCTTATTATTACTACAATAACAATAATTGCTACTTCATGAATCATGGACAGTAATATATAATATATAGTTTCAAGTTTATTTGATTGAATGGTACAATTTGCCCTTCAAATTGGTTGATGTTTAATTCTTGCCCTTAGCAATCACTAGATATAAGCTCTTTAAAAGCGCGCAATAGAACTTGTGGGAAATTACTTTACAAAGTCGTGACTATTTTTCAATTACAGACCCGTATAATAGCTACCCCAGGACATGTTTACCCTTTTTCTGGAATGTGGAGTATTGGGCTGTGAGGCTGAGGCCTCTGCTACATGATCCTAAATAGATCTAGGCCCAATTCAAAACGCATGTATAAAGGAGAAAATTGTGTATATATATCTAGTACTAATAATTAACGAAAAATCAATCAATTTATAATAAATTCTCATAATACAAAGTACGTTGAGATATATATACTTATATATCACATGTTATATCAACATACAGCATGTATGATGAAAATGACAAAAGGTTCCATCAATATTCACACTCATGTTGTATAAATAATTAAATAAATAAGATAATCTCACTCACATCAACGTTCAGATGTATGCAAAATAGAAAAAGGCCAACAAAGGCATCATTGTTTTGTTATTATTATTGTTGTTATCGTTCTTCGAGAAAATTATAATATAGAATAGGTAAAGGATCACATGCAATTAACATAAGAAAATATATTGTTTGGCTGTACTTTGCACACACACCTAATAGCCAAATCATAACCTAGTTGACCTTCAAATTCGAAACCATATATGTTCAATGAACCCATAAATAAATAAAGAAAAAATTATATCAACTTTAATTAAATAATTTGGAGAAGCAAAATTCAAAGATAAAGAAAATGAAATAGGGCTTCAATAAGTACATGTGGTCCTGAGAAAAAGACAACATAATCATAAAGTAGAAGAATTAAATTTTATAGTAATGCCAAGGAGCAACGGACGGTGCATCAAATCGAGAATACATTATTTATATATATCTAACTTGTACTTTGATGGAGCATTACTACTATCCGTTCCTCATCGCATTTTAACGGTAGTTTTAGCACAAGAAATCTATCTTTTAAATAATCGCCACTTCAAGAATTTAAGAATAAATTGATAAATATACGCTTAACACCAAAGATATATATACAATATTTAAAGAAGAACAAATAGTCTCTCTTTCATAAACAAGATTACCAAGTACATATGCCATATCTTTTTTCTTTTTTTAATGAACATGAAAAAAAGCTAAAGAAGTATTTAAATAGGAAGGGAGAGTAACATAATTATTCTTGGAACTTGGTTAAGGATATGGCGCACAAAATTAAAAATTTCGTGTTTTGTTTTTAATTAATTTATTTTTTGTTTAGGAGGTGTGAAAGAATATAATATTATTAAAGGTTTGTTTCTTGATGGAATAATATGAAAAGACTATCATATTTGTTTCAATTTGACATCACCTTATTTTAAAGTACCTTGATCATGCATATAATCAAGCTTTATTAAGTAGAGATGAACTTATTTACAACATTTCTAATAAAATTGAAGAAGTAGCTACACATAAACTACATTAATGGAGCCAAAGAAGTGAAGCTCGAAATATATCATTAACACTTTCTAATTAAACTTGCAATTAATTAAACATAATTAAATTCCACATAATTCATATTCCATATATCTCATCAATCAATATTCACACCACAGGAAATGATCCACCAGCATCCACGAATTGTTTCTCCAGCTACAAATTAATCAATTAATTGCAAAAAATGAGTCCAAAACACCTCTTTCTCGATCACTAAGGTAAATTATTATACAATTAATTAATCATAGATAGTTGAAAAATGAAAATCACCTTAAATAAAGTTTCAAGCTTGTTCTTGACAAAGGTGTACTCTATTTTTACTTGTTGCAAACATTTTAAGCACCTGCATTTAAATGATATTTCACTTTTATTAATTTCAGTAACAACGTATCTAGTGCAATTTCATAAATGAAGTCTGCAGAGTAGAATGGTATGCAGATTTTTCGATAGATCTTAAAAGTTCAATCGAATCCACCAAACAAAAAAGTTAAAACTTACCCTTCAACATTGCGGTCATCACAATAATTACGGAAGGAAATGCACACTCTTTGAACTCTTTGTGCACCAATGCTGTAAATTAAAAATAAGAGATTAAATTATGTACACTCGACTAATTAATAGTAATAAATATCTAAAAGATAATTACAGATAGTGTAAATAAAAATAGGATTAATAATCATAAAAATAAAAAAATATGTTGGAAATATTTACCTAGAGCTGCTACCTTTCAGCTGATGAACATGAGCATCCAGTTTCTTGAAGTCTACATTAGTCTGATTGCTATTTTTACAAACAAAAATTGAAAATTATGTTAGCTTGCTTACACTGTCGGTCTCAAGTACAAATAAAAGCGGAAACAAAGGTTGCATTAGCTAGGCTGACAGACAGCGTAAAACTTGTCAATTCATGATGGTTACAGAGAAAACAAGTTCATAATTATGTTTTTCTACCTACCTCTCTTCCAGATTTGTATGTAAAACAGGGAAATTAAATAAGTTAATTAAGGAATTGTTAATTACTCACAGAGCTTTTGCAAGTTCATTAAGAAGCCTTTCAGAATCTTCAAAGAAAAGGGACACAACTTCCACCACAAAATCTGGATTGGTCTCATCTTGCAATTGCTGCAGTTGTATATACTGTTCATCCAGAATTTTCTTCTCACACCCCAAAAAGAATGAATAAAAAAAATCAACAAATCATAATAAAAGGAAAATCCGATGCACAAAGCATTTCGGACAGTCAGGTAGGATACTGAGAAGGAAAGTAATTCAGGGGTGTAATGTAAACGATCTATTACACTATTCAAATTCTTGATCTATAGGTCAAACAGAAACAACTTCACTATAGAAAAAATGTGAAATACATGAGAATTTTCCTAGAAATTAATATAAAAATCTATAAAAAACTTATTTTCTTGCAAATTTTCATATTAATACTCAAAAAAGTCCTCATGTAATTCACCCTTTTCTTGTAGTACTTTAAGCTGTTCCAAGACTCGAACTTATGGTAAAAAAAAAATATGTTTTCTTAAAATACAAATTTAGAGGTTAAGATTTTACCTCATTGTACAAGGAAGCAGTGTACTCAGCTAGTTTTCTTTGGATTTGTTCCATGATTTTGCTATATCCACAATGACTTTCACTAATTTACAGCTTGCTATGCTATTAATGAAAATTGAAGTTATATATATAGTACTTCCTCTCTCTTTATTACTTGTCCACTTTTGAATTGACACACCTATTAAGAAAATAATTAATGACATAGTGAATTTACTATTTTATCCCTATTAATTATGAAATGGATGAAAAGTTCTACATTTTTAAAAATAATTAGTCATTTAATTAAGGATATAACAGGTAAAAATAATTTATCTTTTCTTGATTTATCAAAATGAATAAATAATTAGGGACAATTATAAAAAAAAAATGAACCAGTAATTAGGCACAAAGGAGTATATATATTACTTGTGCATGGAGTGATTTTTTTCCTACTATTTTTTTTTTCTTGGAAAAGCTACAGCAGGGGCACTCTTTTCTATAACAGAGAAGACTAATATTCAATGAACTTTGCACATTGATTCACTGTATTTATATTGCCACACACTTTATTTTAGTAGTAATTTTTTTTCACCTCCTCACTTTCTGCAATTATGTTTTTGTTCCTTGTGCATCCTAAATGTCTCCCCTTGTTGTTGTTTTTTGCAGTTATCTATTTCATAAAATAGTAAAGCCCGTCGCAAGATCCAAAATTATTTTTGGCATACCCTATTTATTTGTTTATTTTTTAATTTTCTTAGTTCCTTTTTGTTTTATACTAATTCAATCTCATATTTCAGCTTTAACTTATTTGAAGTTGAATTAAAAAAAATTGAGAGTATATCACGTGAAACATAGTCAGATAACTTCATTATTAACCTAAGTTAAATTGTCACGACTCAGACTGTCGTGATTGGCACCTACACTAACCCTCTGATGGGAGAACCATTACTACAATCCAGACTAAACAACTTAACCAAAAACTATGCATTTAAAGATACGGAAATAGATTTAAATGACTATAAAAATGGAGTCCCCATAAACTCCAACGTTTTAACAAACAACTAACCAACTAATGCGGAAGAACAACCCCTACAACCCGAAAGTCATTGTATCAAAACTCTACTAACGACAAGTCTAAGAACAAAGGGTACACCCCCAAAACTAAACAAACACCTTTAACAAATAGTCTAAGTCCGAAGAGAGTGGACTTAAACAAGAAAAATCCATGACAGCCTGAAAGAATTGGCTCACCCGTGAATCCGGTCACACTCAATAATCACCTAACTGAGGTCTATCAATAGCCGCCTGAAAATGCCTTATACTCAACAAAGAACAACCAAGTGCAATATCAGTACACAATCACAGTGTACTGGTAGGATTACGCGGTTATCCTAATAAGTGAAACACATGCAAGTAACCACAATCATTATAAAACAGACATATACCGAACATAAACAATATTAGTCAACTATTACGAACAACGAACAATTTCACGATTCTCACATATCACAGTTATATCAATTTAGAGCAGCATACCATCTTCCAATATCAATCATCATTAGATATGAACGAAATCATCACAACTAGATACACAACATAATTCAATGGTCCTCTCATCGAACCCAAACTCAAACAACTAGCATACCGGAACGTGGTACCCGATCCAATGATTATGCCGAAACATGGCAACCGATCCCATAATTATGCCGGAACGTGGCAATCGATCCCATATTTATGTCGGAACGTGGCAATCGATCCAAGTTAGTGTGTCGAAACGTAACACCCGATCCATTCAAAAAACCACAATCACAATCACAATGTATATTCTCACAATCGTAGAACAAGAGGTGATTCATGGCGTACATTATTCAATTATCCTCATTTACGATTAGGGTGATCAATAATGTAACATTCGCAAACATACATGCATTATAATGATCAATTACAAACATATATCACACCAACATGAAATCACAACCATTACCTACCTCGAACAAAGCTTGAATCCCCTAAGAAACTTGATTTTTCCCTTTCCAAATTTGTTCCGCTTGTTCTTGGTTTACAAACAACAATTATAATACGGGAATCAATAAACGAACACTAATTACCCGGATTACTAACAATTCTATCAATCCTAGATCAACCTATGATCTCAATTAGGGTTGTTTCCACCATGACTTCTAGATCAAAACCCTCCCTCATCGATAATAACCCAAGAAAATATGTTCTACGAATCGAAAAATGGATTAGGGGAGTAAAATCCTTACTTTTAGTGCTAAAAGAGGTGGAAAACCTTCAAGCGATAGCCCTGGGTCGTTTAGCTCTTAAGAACGAACTTTTACAAAAAATAACGTTTTTGGAGGGTTTTACCCTATTTAAGTCGCGACTATCCTATTACGGCGGGACCCATCCCGCTACAGCTGGATGCACGAAGACAGAATTTTATCTGTACACGCTAAGATCATTTTCGGGAGTTCTACTCTCCCAAATTTGATTCCATAAAGTCGTACGGGTTCCTTAACGTCTTAGCTATCTACTCATGTGGTCCAAATCAAAATTAGATCTCTCATTCGTTACCAGATTCGCATTACTGACTCCGATTTCGTCCAAATCTGGATTAGGTTAGGAAATTTCAAGTTACTATCAAAAAGTTTTCTGACCCCAATTCTTTCCCCATTGGTTTTTCCTTAATGACGAAATCAGGTTGTTACAATAGATACAAATTTACCCATCACTCGTCCCCGAGTTATCAACTAGGAAAGACTGGCTAAAGTAAGGGTAAAGTAGTACCTGAATCGCTGAACAACTGGGGATACTTGTCTCACAAGTCCTTAGCTTCCGGACATCACAATCAAGAATTCCAATCGGTTCTTCCTCAAATAGAAGGTTTTGTTTAACAAAATTGTGTCTCTCTGTATGAGATAATCACCGTCCCCAAACCAACCAATTGAATACCTACACATCCTTCCATACAATGCCTCAACGAAGTCATCACAATACTCGAGTGATAATTATTGTTGTATGTACACGTAACTAACAACAAAACTATTCTCAATAACCACCAAAGTTGATCATACACATGTCTGCAACATGTTATCAAGGACTTCCACACAAACATCAGGACAAATTCTTTCACACATAACCATGATAAAATTCTAAATTTATACTCGTTACAATTAGAGGTGGACCTGAACCAACCAACACACACTCATAATACTCAAATAATCATAGTTCCTATCATCATCCCCTTCTCACAACATAAATTTCCATGAGCTTAAATTATAAAAATTTGAGCTTTAGATATCAGATACTCATCGAGAGACATGTCCAAGCATAAAAACCCTCCAACAACACTATCGAAATGCTAGAATTAGTAATTGTAGATTACCTCTTAAGAACAGTAGAATTGGACTCCATGATCCCCATATTCAACCACACATGATCGATATATGACCTCGATGACTAGATGAATATTAAGATTGTTGATCAACCATAAATACGCATTGTAGCACTTCTATACATTCTCATAAGAAATGTGGAACATGTAAAAATCACTAAAATACTTCAACAACTCTAAGACAACACCACATAAGTCATCTGAAATAACCACGCCTTTCCAAATCATCACACTCAACTAAGAAAACATTGCAGGATCGGTACACCTGATCCGTCACTAGAGATCCACCCACAAAATGAAAACACGCGTGAGCATATCTGGTGCATCACCCTTACAACAATGTACAAAATGAAATAGATAGTCACATAAGAATTTATCGAATCACACGAAAGGTTTTCTTCTGAAGAGTCAATACCAGCCATTTCCATTCACTTGACTCCACATACTCTTCACATCCTTCCACTGAAGCCCACACTCTTAATACTAACAACCATCATAACCATCCGACTATTTACCTTAGTCTAAACCAACACTTTTTAAATGAAAACTTTTCTTAGGTACTTTAACAATCAGCAGTAATCAACTTTACAACTCAACCAAGGTGTAAGTCCTTTCAAATGCTCAATACCGGATACAATTGATCATTTCTCACCTTACCAATTCCTACCTTGACAAAAATATATCACCACGAATGTAGACTTTCCATGAAAAATCTGAATTGTAAATTCAACTGTATAACACAGTCCCCTTATCTATCAACATTAGCTTATACCTCGAAGATTTTTATGTATTTATGGATCTTCACTTATCATGGTTCACATCTCCATCGATCTCACAATATCTTTCGCTAATAATTCAATTGTACTCATAACTAAACTCAAAACAAAACAAAAGCACTTATCATCACATTCGAGCTAATGTATGTACACTCATTTCTCAAGTCTTTTTCAATAGTTTATAACCAATCTGATGGACTTTTGACACTATTACCATAGCCACAACAAAACGAATGAAATCACGCGTCTCTGAACCCAATTATCTACCCCTCTGAAGATATCTCTTTAGCTTTTGCAATAAATAAAATATTCTTGTTCTCGCCTATCTCTAAAAGTTGTACTACATCCCACTATTTTTCTTCATTATGACTGAAACTCTTTTAAATTCTATTCGAGTGGTGTCCCGCCAACTCTTAAAACTTTCCATATAATCACGTTGCTCACCAAATATTAGAAAATCACAACCTTAGGAACTCACAAGTCGTAATTACTATACAAAATTCGCTTAATCAACAATCTCATTATATATTTGCATCCCATCACAATCCACCACGAACTCTTATTACCACTATGCTCAGTCAGCCTTGACTATCACTACGAAGCCAACCTTTCATCAACACGACACCTCAAACTCAGGTATACTTATCAAATTCAAAGGACTAACCCAATTTTTATACGCACATTCTTACTAACATCTTCAATTTCCTTCGCCCAAGTATACTCAATGGAGCTTTCTTTATCCACAATCTTGTCGTTCTGATATTAATCCACTCCCTTATGGATTAAGATAAAATCATCAGTCCTCATGCTACCCTCCTTCTTCTTAACAAACAAGACAGGAGCACCCCACGTGGAAACATTAGGACAATAAAACTTTTATCAAGAAACTCTTGGATTTGAGCCTTAAGCTCTTTTAATTCTGCCGGAGCCATACGATACGGAGGAATGGAAATGGGGCAAGTGTCAGTTATCAAGTCAATGCAGAAATTTATATCTCTATTCGGAGGCATACCAGACAAATTCGTAGGAAACACTTTCTTAAACTCAGACACCACAGGAACAGACTCAATAAAGGGAGACTCAACATCAACATCCCAAATATGAGCCAAATAAGTCAAACAACCTTGCCCTACCAGTTTCCTAGCCCGAATAGAGGATATGATCTTAGCTAGCTTAGGCTTGTACACCCTTTCCCACTATAATTTTTCCCTACCGGGGATCTCTAGAGTTACCGACTTAGTATTACAATTAATTCTGGTATAATAGGGGGCCAACCAAGTCATGCCTAAGATTATATCAAGTCAGTCATATTCAGCATAACCAAATCAACCCAAATCTGAAAATTCATAAACACAACAGGACAACACGATATAAATGGGTGACTATGACTGACTCTTCAACTAGGGTAGAAACATGGATGGGGGCATTAAGTATATCACAAACCACATCAAACTCCAAGGCAATTGAATTAACATATACGAATAAGTAGAACTCGGATTAAACAAAACAATAGCCATCCGGGTACAGACAAGAGTAGCTCTTGTGACCACTGCATCACACCATCAACCTCGATCTTACCTAGAAAAACATAAAATTGTGCCATGTCCTCTTGACGGGAAACCTCCTTGCCTGGCTGCACTACTCCTCTACCTGCATTACCGTTTCCCTCCGGCCTTCACAGCGTCGCTGATTTTCTCATCATATGCCCATGTTCTCTACAATTTTAACACAGCTTATAACTTATATTTGATTGTTGAACATTGAATTAGATCACGGGGGTTAATTCGGGTACGATTCGGGGTACATAATTGTGACTAGAGGAAAACAGGGAAGAAAAGGCTGAGATTTTGTCTCGTCCTGTCCTGCTTTGGCAGGAGAAATCCCGCACTGGCGGTTTTGCCGTGGCAGGGAAAATCCCCCTTAGTGGCCCTAACGAAAACAAAACCCCTGCTAACAATTTCTGGGGTTCCTCTCTTTTCTATATTTCCCCTAGATTTTCCGGCTATAACTAGGCATTTAAGAAAATCCCTTTAGCTTGGACAATCGTTGTTTACCTCCCTCCCTGGTCAACCCAACGAAGTATGCACTTTAAAATTATTTTACATCGTTTCAATACTACCACACACATATATCCATATGGTATACCCAAACTCTCACACGGTTATTAGTTGGTCGCAACGCACGTCCAAATTTCTCGCTTACGAACCACATCGTAATTTATCTAGACCGTTGCACCTAATCTCGTGATGAATTTTTTTTTCACAAAAAGTTTCACGACACTCAAGCAGTTACAACTTGCAGACAAGTCCAAATTCTTTAATTAGTTCACTCCATAGACGACTGTTACTGATCATTTATGCTTTATACGACCCCTACGGCCAGATACTAATTGAAACCTTCTCTGTTCCAATTAACTTGCTTGTGTCTCTTCAGCCGGGACTACGACGTCTAGTTCACATCGTTGAGATACCAGTTGGAATTGAGAGATATCAATTGGACTCAACTCATACCACAAGCGACAATAATAGCTAGCGAGCCCCACAAAATTGCTAATTTCCATCATAGAACTTGGTCGAACCCAATTATTAACCGCCTCAATGTTTAACTGATGGTAACCAAACCTTAAATCAATCTTAGAGAAAACCGATGCATCTTGCAATTGGTCAAAAAGGTCATTTATCTGAGGCAATTAATACTTGTTCTGAATGGTGACCCTATTCAACTGTCGGTAGTCTATACACATCTTTGTTTGCTAGTGATGATGTTACCACTTTTGTTTCTCTAGTTTGGACCATAGAATGAAGGAGGAAAGATACCGATTTGTATCACACATATACCAATTGGATTCAAGTCATAGCACGAAAGAGTAGAAAGAAGTGAGTTTTTTCTAAAGCCCTATAGCCTCTCGAAAAAAAGTACGGACGTCATCGTATCTTTCGGCAAGACTCTACTAGACTCGTTTTGATATAATGAGATCAACGAACCTAGGGCTCTGATACCAACTTTGTCACGACCCAAACCGTCCCGATTAGCACCCACACTAACCCTCCGGTGGTAGAACCATTTCTACAACCCATACTAGACAACTTAACCAAAAACTATGCATTTAAAGATATAGAAACATATTTAAATGACTATAAAAATAGAGTCCCCATAAACTCCAACGTTTTAACAAACAACTAACTAACTAATGCGGAAGAACAACCCCTACAATCTAAAAGTCATTGAACCAAAACTCTACTAACGACAAGTCTAAGAACAAAGGGTACACCCCCGAAACTAAACAAACACTTTTAACAAATAGTCTAAGTTCGAAGAGAGTGGACTTGAACAAGAAAGATCCATGGTAGCCTGAAAGAATTGGCTCACCCGTGAATCTGGTCACGCTCAATAGTCACCTAGCTGAGGTCTATCAATAGCCGCTTGAAGATGCCCTGTACTCAACAAAGAACAAGCAAGTGCAGTATCAGTACACAACCACAGTGTACTGGTAAGATCACACGACTATCATAATAAGTGAAACACATGCAAGTGACCATAATCATTATAAAATAGGCATATACCGTACATATACAATATTAGTCAACTATTACGAACAACGAACAATTTCACGATTCTCACATATCACAGTTATATCAATTTAGAGCAACATACCATCTTCCAATATCAATCGTCATTAGATATGAACGAAATCATCACAAGTAGATACACAACACAATTAATGGTCCTGTCACGGAACCCAATTCAATAGTCCTCTCATGGAACCCAAACCCAAACAGTTAGCATACCGGAACGTGGTACCCATTCCAATGATTATGTCAGAATGTGGCAACTGATCCCATAATTATGCCAGAACGTGGCAACAGATCCCATATTTATGTCGAAACGTGGCAACCGATCCAAGTTAGTGTGTCAGAACGTAACACCCGATCCATTCAACAAATCACAATCACAATCAATATATATTCTCACAATCATACAACAAGAGGTGATTCATGGCGTACATTATTTAATTATCCTCATTTACGATTAGGGTGATCAATAATGTAACATTCGCAAACATACATGCATTATAATGAGCAATTACAAACATATATCATACCAACATGAAATCACAACTATCACCTACCTCGAACAAAGCTTGAATCCCCTAAGAAACTTGATTCTTCCCTTTCCAAATTTGTTCCGCTTGTTCTTGGTTTACAAACAACAATTATAATATGGGAATCAATAAACGAACACTAATTACCCGGATTACTAACAATTCTATCAACCCTAGATCAACCCATGATCTCAATTAGGGTTGTTTCCACCATGAATTATATATCAAAACCCTCCCCTATCGATAATAACCCAAGAAAATAGGTTTTACGAATCGAAAAATGGATTAGGGGAGTAAAATCCTTACCTTTAGTGCTAAAAGAGGTGGAAAACCTTCAAGAAATAACCCTGGGTCGTTTCTTGGCTCTTAAGAATGAACTTTTGCAGAAAATAACATTTTTGGAGGGTTTTACCCTATTTAAGTCGCGACTGTCCCACTACTGCGGGATCCCACTACAGCTGGATGCACGGAGATAGAATGTTACCCGTACACGCTAAGATAATTTTCGGGAGTTCTACTCTCCCAAATTCGATTCCGTAAAGTCGTATGGGTTCCTTAATGTCTTAGCTATCTATTCATATGGTCCAAATCATAATTAGATCTCTCATTCGTTACCAGATTTCCCTAGGCCTTACTGACTTCGACTTCGTCCAAATCTGGACTAGGTTAGAAAATTCCAAGTTACTATCAAAAAGTTTTCTGACCCCAATTCTTTCCCCATTGGCTTTTCCCTAACGACGGAATCGGGTCGTTACAGAAATCCACGTTCAAATACAACTTCGGATCTTTTTCTACTTCAATTGTAAGTATTTTATAGAGGGCGTGTTTGCTAGCTGGTTAGAAACTAAGTTGTTGATAGATTAAATCATGCATAACTAATACAATTTTTGTTATTAATTCCTTCATAACTCTAATCAACTACCAAACAACTTCGATGTATTTACTATTTCAAAACATTTACCTAATTTGTAAAAATGTCTCTTAGAGAAGTATATTCATGCATGAATTGGTCATTGTTCCAACTTCCGACTACTATATGTATAATTTGTTTTATGATATTTAGTATTGCTTGATTTGAGGCTATTGAGAACGTCTTATATATACCATCCAGAATTGTGGTGAAATAGATATGATCCTGCATTTGTAACTTTTTGGAATCGATCCTATTGAGAACTTTCTTTTAATGAATCTTAACAACTTGTAAAACATATAATAGTTAACTATCCACAAATAAATTATTGAAATTTCATTTATTTTTTTCTTAAAGGAAATATTACATAGTTTGATTCTGTACGAAGTTTAAGAAATAAATGATGACTTTTAAAATTTGTGGTCCAAAATGAATGATAGAAATTTGTGTAGCTGTAAATGAATCATTACATTAAGGATAAAATAGACATTTTATAGTTAAATTGTTACTTAATATAGAAATGTGTCATTCTTTTTGGAATTAAATAAAAATGAAAGTAAGTCACATAAATTGAAACGGAGTATTATTACATAGGGAAAAAGGACAAATATACCCCTGAACTATCGTAAATGATGCAAATACCCTCCGTCGTACTTTTGGGACATTGGTGCCCCTGACGTCCAAAAACTAGAGCATATATACCATTTATACTAACAGATATACATGTGTCATAATCTTATCCACCGATCCGACATTTATCGACGGATAAGATTGCGCCACGTGTCCCTATTTAGTCTTTCGTTAGAGTGAAGGGCATATATGCTCTAGTTTTTGGACGAAAGGAGCACCAATGTCTCAAAAGTATGACGGAGGATATCTGCATATTATTTACGATAGTTCGGGATATATTTAACCTTTTTCCCATTTACATATGAAATTGTAGCAGAATCCAATGTTGCAGGCAAATTGGAATATGTTTAGTTGTTAAGATGGAAAGGTTGGCATGGGATAGTATGGGCAGGTCAATATGTAGTGAACATTAAAAAGGGTTGGGGACAGAGAGCTGAAGCTGGCCACCCATGTTACATCAATATCTCCAAGATTTAGTTGGTAGATTCTCTCTTCATTTTCAACTACTATCTCATATTACCAATGCTCCTCATAGGGGGATTTAATTCTTACTGATCTGACTAATAGAAAAACTTTGTACTAAGATTCGAATAAAAAATTTATGATTAAGAATAAAAACATCCTAATCGGCGTGAATTGAAACTATATTATGTTCATTTTTTATACAAAGTAATTATTTATTTAATTATATTGTGATAATATTGAAAGTTAAGTAGCGTGAAATAGCGTACTGTGACAACAAATGTGTCGTTTGACATGTGAAAGTGAAAGGGCCAAATGAAACCATCTTATCTTGGGATCAACTTGTTTCTAGGTAAAGTTAAACAACGATCTTATCTAAATCCAAATGAAATATCCCTTACCTACTCTTCTTTTTTTGTTCCTTCTTAATTAATACTACTAGTATTATTTATTACGGTTCCTTGTTCATTTTTATTATTCAATATTGACTTAATATGTTTTGTAAGAAATAGAGTAGTTAATAAAAGTGACAATATAACTATATTAACCTTTGAATATATTTCCTTCACTCAAATTTACTTGTTCAATATTTATCTAGCACACTCCTTAGGGGTGATAAATGAAATGACAATTGAACTATATCATTTTTTAATTTAATAAATTTAATGTCTTAGAAAATATATTAAGAAACTAGTATAGTTAATAATAGTAATAATAGTAAATTAGAAACTAAGCGATAAATTAAATTATCACTTAATCTTTTACTGAATTAGTAAAAAATATTTTTTTATTTTTAATATAGTGGACAACTAAAATATATAAAGATAGGGAGTAATACATTCATATTTTTGGAATGAATATAGTAAATAATAAAGATAAATTAAAAAGTAAATGATAATTTAATTATTTTTAAAATTAAATAGTTGTTTTTAAAATAGTAGATAAAGTAAAAGTGGACGGAGTGAATTTATAAGGATTAAAAGGGATTCTGTTTCTGGTCTGTTTGTTTTGTTATGTTGTTGATATTTGGTTGGTTGGATCATTGTGGATTAACTTATTGGTTTTAAATTACCTTCGAAAGGGATAATTATTGGTCCCATATAAGTACATAGTCGTTGCCTCACGACAATAACAATAATAAGTTAAAATAATTGCCTCTCTTTCTAACATTGTAAACATTCCTGACATTTTTCATATTTATACAAATTTTAATCCCAAGTCTAGCAAAAGAAACAAACTCAACAGTAAAAAAACATATTTATAATTTCTAAAACATGAATGCATGGCTCAAGAAAGGAGGAAAAAAAGAGAATTGAGATTTCTTTCTTTACCCGTTTACCATTTAATAGAAAGAAAACAATTTTTTTAAAAACTTTTATTTTTATACAAAATGCGATTTTTCGTAAAAATGATATAAAACTTAAGCATGATAGCCAAAGATGAATATTAAGTTGATTTTAAAAAATAAGTGCATAAAATGTCTCATTCAATAAAATTTGAAAAGTTAATTTGCCCTTGAGCAGAGGAAGTAATTAAAAATTAATATGCATTTTCCATAACTCACTTAATTCTTTTTTTTAGAGAAAAGATTTTCTATACCATTAAATAGCCAAAAATTAGCCTAATACATTGATGATCACCTAAAATTGACACAAATTTTCACTTAGACTCTTTAATTAGGCTTTGTTCATTCTAGACATCTCATATCATGTCTCGTTGTGTCAGTTTGACACTTTTTGCTGACATAACATCATCAGCACATGAAAAACTTATTTAATTCATTTTTATTTTATTTTTTTCATCTTCTTCCCCATTTTTTAACCACCATCTCCCAAAACTAAAACTCCTTTCATGGAGAGGTAGATTTGATGGTGCTAATTAGTTAAAATAAAAACAATCAACATTATAGTAGATCAAGCTATAAAACGATTTGGGTGGGAGAGGTGGGGGTTCGGGTGGTGGGGGGAAGACGATTTGGATGTGGTGGGGTGGGGGTGGTGATCCGGTGGGGGGGGGGGGGCTGCTGGAGAAGATGCTGTGTTTTTTTTAAAATTATTTGGGCTTTGAAAATGACACATGTAATTGAGTGATTGACCCTTTTTTGCTATACAAAATTTATTATTTAAAAATTATTTTTGACATATATACCACATGTCTTTCTTTGATTCGTCACTTTGATATGTCATTAGCAAGTGTGTTGCACACACCTTACATATTTGACTGATTGTCAAAAAAGTATCAAAAAAACATAACTAGACTGAACATGAGATGTCTAAAATGAATATATCTTAGTTTAAATGTCTAAGTGAAAATTTGTGCCAACTTTATGTGACTATCAATGGATAGGCCCCAAAAATTTGGTGTTTCGAATGGAGAAATGACATGGATTTTCTTCAAAGAGAATCATTATATTTGTTATTCGATTCCTTTTTTGGATTTTATGCTATTGTGACGTGGATATTTCTTTGTACACATTTATTTGTGAACAATAAAAACGAAACTTGTGTCATAAATGTTGATTTTTCTTCAGCATGTGATACAAGGGAAAAGGGAACAGGTGTCGCGTACACAATAATACACTTGCTTGGGACACTATATTCCTTCTGGCTCTTCAACATTTAATAAATATATTGAATCTAAATTCAAAAGCATAGATTATCAGATGTTGTAAGATTATTTACTTGTTATTAAATTAAACTAGTATATGTTCCGCGCGTTGCGTGGATATCTTTAAATTAAGAAAAAATTATATAAAATTTATTATGGTAATTTGTTTTTTTTAAGAAAGTTATAATAATACATTATTATTATTACTATTTATATGATCATATTAACTTAATGTTATATGCAATAATATTTAAAAATATTTTCTCTATCTAAAATTATCGTGAGGTTCTATGTTATATGCAATAATCTTTAAAATTTACTGATGAATTCGT
>JAJOOR010009946.1:0-33099 GCA_036250505.1 Solanum acaule
CTGTTAAAATTTGTCCTTGTGTGTGATTTAACTGCAGGGGTGCTGATCCACATGCTTTGGATGGGGAAAGTAAAACCCCTTACGATCTTGCATTGGGCTCAAATTTTGATGACGTTGATGTCCTTAATCTCTTGTCAGACGCAAATGCTTAATACATTCAAGAGAGTATATACCAAACGTGGACAGAGATTGAAGCTGTACCCTTTGTTTGAAATGAAACCAGGGTTTCAGTTCTTTGTAATTATGCTAGTAAATTTTGTGCTGACAGATCTCCATCGAAAGACACCACTGCTTGTGCATTAAGGGCCCTCAATGTTGCATGTTGTGGTCTGCAAGATTCCTGGGGACTATGCGTCCGAATCTTCTATTGAAGTCAAATGTTAGGGTGGTCTTTCATGCTTGATTTTGGAGGTCAGATGCATTGGAGGATTGCAGTCTTTTTGTGTTGTAAAGCTGTTTTTTCACTTAGCAGTTTTATTGGTTTTTGTTTTTAGAGTTTTTTGTGGCAGGTTCTAGGCATTGGCCTTGGGTGCTGGTATTTTGTGTACATTTTGCTGTTAATTTTAACTTTTGTGGTGTAGCCTTTGTAGTTTGTATATCTAAATCTAAGTGTTATTTTAACTGAGGGAAAATGATTTGCCTGCCTGTCCCTTCACTGGTTTAGTACATTTGGTGGTGTATGGTTATGAACTTTCCCACTGGTTTGTCCAGAGGTAAGTCTTATTATTATTGTGGTGTTCGCTGTACCAACTTGTTTGCGTGGTAGAAAAAGAAGAGAATAAACACAATTGGAAATGGTCTAAATATGTCATTTATGTCGTAAAAGAAAGAGAAATATATAAATTTTACTTGGAGCTTGACAAGTACTCCATAAAGACAGTTATGATAGAGAGTTAAGTCTTTGTGTCACTTTTTTTTATGCGCCTATTAATAATAAATATTTTTTCAAGTTACAAGAATTAAATGATGTTCATTGATTTAGTACATGGACTTTAAATAGAGTTACGAAAGAGAAATCCATATGCATTTATAATATTTCTCCTTGAATGTCCATAGATAATGTGGCTTGTTAATGCTTTAAAAGGAAACTTTCACTGAAAGAAAAGGATTTCACATATATTGTAATACGTCTTGAGTGTTGTCTCATTAAAAATTTTGTTAGGTAAATTCAATGGGACAAAATCCTAGTTAAGGGGAAAAAAGTACATTGCATATTTTACTCTTGATGAAAGTTTTAATTGATATCAGAGATAACACATTCTAATTTTAAATCTTAGTTTCTCAAATGTTGATGTTGACAACGCATTAGTGAATAAATCTGCAAGTATTACTTGAGCAAATTTGCGTACATTTACCTTACTATTTTATTAAAGATCATATGTGAATGTTTTCCCGATAAAATATGCTTTTTCGATCTCCTTTGATGTATTCTCCCTTCAATTGAGCTATGCAGTCAACACTATCTTCATACAATATTGTTGGATTTTTTGTTTGCTAAGTAAGATCTCATAATTACAATATAAATTTGTTGAGTTATTGTTCTCAACCACACACACTCTCAGCTGGTTACATGAATAACTATCATCTCTACATGATTTGAAGAAGTGACAACTATTGTTTGCTTTAGTTAACATCGTGATATAATTGTACCTCAATATGTTGTATAGCCTATTTGATATCGGGCTTTTTGTGGGTTAGAAATATATCCTACATTTGTATAATTGATCATTTCTAATTTGGATGCATTAGAATAAAATAATCCTAGACCAATTGTTCCTTGAAAATATATGAATATATTGTTAACACCTTTCAATATCTTCTTGTTGGGCAATAAACCTACTGCAAAATAAATATCTGACCTGATATTGTTGGCAAGGTATAATTAGTGCCCTAATAACACAAATATATGAAGTTTTATCACCAAGAACTCTTCATTCTTTTTGAGGTCGGAATGAACTTTTATTTGATCTCACAATCATCGGGGTACTCAGTCGGTGTGAATTATCCATGTAAGATTGCTTTAAAATCTTTTTAGTGTATATTGATTGATGAATAAATATCCCATTTGTCAAATGCTCAATCTATAGGCCAAGACAAAATTGTCTTAGCAAGATCTTAAATTTTAAATTCTTTCTTCAAACACTCGACAACTTTTGAAAGCTCTGTAGGAGTGCCAATGATATTCAAGTCATTAACATACACAAATCATATCATATATATATATAAAAAAGAGAATCCTAGGCCTGCCTACGTGGCGCCATCACAAACCAGAATTTCCTTTTAATTATTTATTTCCAAAACTAGCCTTCCCCTTTCATGAAAAACTGTGACGTTTATGAAAAACTGTGACATTTATGAAATGTTGTGACTTTTATGAAGAGTTGCAACTTTTATGAAAAATTGTGACTTTTATGAAGGGTTATGACCTTTCCAAAGGGTTGTAACTTTTCCAAAGAGTTGTGACCTTTCTGACACTACCCTTTGTCGTTGTCTATAAATAGAGAAATTTTCTGCCACTATTATTTGTAGGTTTTTTTCCGCTATAGGGTAGTCGAATTCAAATACATTAATTAAGCTTCTTATGAAGTTTGTTTCATTCCTCAAAGTTTTCTTCCTCCTATTTTATGGAGCTTAATCTTTACTATAAGTCATAGTGATTCATGTAACTATGACAATTTCTTTTTGCTATTTTAGTGACTTTTTTTTTTAACTCTGTTAAAAATTTCAGCAATGATGATTGAAAAATGATCTTCTCTTTGTCCCTTTCTATAGGTTTCTTCATATAAACAAATAAAATTAATTTTAATTTCAATGCGACATTACTACTCTTGCACCTCTCAATCCACAACTCATAGCGCTGCTGAAATGGTTGAATTCATTACATTTGGTTCTTTAGTAAGCAAAACTTTTATTTCTACCACTATTATCTGTAGGTTTTTTTTCGCTATAGGGGAGTCGAATTCAAATACATTAATTAAGCTTCTTATGAATTGTGTTTCATTCCTCAAAGTTTTTTTCCTTCCATTTCATGAAGCTTAATCTTTTACTGTAAGTCATAGTGATTCATGTATCTATTGCAATTTTTTTTGCTATTTTGGTGACTTTTTTTGAACTCTGTTAAAATTTTTAGTGAGGATGATTGAAAATTTATCTTCTCTTTTGTCCCTTTCTACCGGTTTCTTCATATATTTTTTGGGAAAATTGCTTGTGGGTTGTGCTATATTTGATAGCACACAACAACAAATATGTGATAACTAATACGGAACCAACGATGAAGTTTGTTAAAAGAACCAAACATAGTGCTCTCTTGCTTACCACAATTAGTATATTATTTTGATTATTTTTTCTTAGGTACAAACATTTTGTATGCCATTGCACTCTTTCTAGAATATTAGTATAGAGACAATTAGTCCACTTCTTTTTTCACAAATTAACTAATTTGCCATATTTTTTCGTCTCTTCTTTTCGGGCATAATAAGAGATCAACTTTTCTTGAAACTAACAAATGTCCAAAATACACTATGATAAAGATAATTTTTATCGGCAATAAATATGCACATTAACGAAGAGTGCTAGTCTTTACCAACAATAATTAATTGTCATTAGATTCAATGTTGCTATAGACTTTAGAGACATTTATAAAGTGTACCAATTGCCTCTGAAAATACATATTTAGCGAAAATTAAGCTATTAATTGCCGTTAAAGATCATTTATGTTGTAGTGATAACTCTTTCTTTTGAGAAAGTTTTTTGACTTTTTGATAAGAAGTAATAACTCTTTCTTTTGGCTTCTTTCAATTAAATTTGTGAACTGTAAACTTGGATACAACCCGACGGACTATCTTTTTCAAAAGTATGTTAAGCAACATGCCTTTTTCTTCTTGACTGTTAGGAAAGTAAGGTCGTCTTTATTATTATTTGTGGATATTGTGAGTGCAAGTGCTCACAAAATTATGCTGTGAGATTTTAATATGTTACGTGTCAAAATTTTGGTTTAGAATATCCAGTTGTGAACAGTTCCATTCAGATGCCACCTACTGCTTGGTTGCTAATTGCATGAATTCTTTGTAACTGCATACTATAACCATAACAATAACTATGGTTCAATTTCAACTAAGTTGGGGCCGGTGATATGAAACCTAAGCAATAGTAATGACTATTCAGAGACAATGAGGAAAAACATTTATTATACAAATAATTTTAGGGTCATTTTTAACATATACATGATACGACATACTATTATAAAAAAGAGATTGATGGAGGTTCATAAGAAAGGAGCTGAAGGTCCTCTATTTGAATTTAGTTAATTATGTTCTTGTATGGACGTGATGTTCCACTTTACCTGGAAATGTTGTTCGAGGCTTTTTGGTCTCTTCTTTAAATGTTTGATGTTGTTCTTTATAACTTCTTGGAATTTAGAAAACTTCGTTACTTCTGACCAACTATTTCCATGGAGATTTTCTTATACTTAAAATCTCTCTGACTCATAATTTTTGTATAACAAAAATGAAAATTAAAAAAATATAGCACTTTAAGATTTTGGAGGAACACTTTACCTTGAGATAAAATGTTCTTGACAATGTAGTGTATGCATCGAAAATACGAATATTACCGAATGAACATATGTAAGCTTAATAAAATAGTTCAATCCCTTGCGAAGTACGAATATTTTACCTAGTATTATAATAAATTCAGATCCAATCTTCTTATATAAATACAAGGACAATTAGAATTATTTTTCTATCCTTATCAAATATTGCTAAGCTAATTATACCATATTTGTCCTTACTATATCAATCCATATAAGAATATTTGAAGCTTAGTTAAACAAATTTCTTTCAAATTTTTATATGCTTCAGACACTTTGAATGCTTAAGGAATTTTCTTTAAAATGTCATGATCCAACGAGTCATATAAATAGGCTGTGAAAAATTCAGATGCATTTCAAGATTTTTATGAACTGTTAGATTTATTAGATATCTGAAGGTAACTGTGTCTACCACAAGAGAATATGTCTCCTGATAACCAATGCCAGACCTTTCCAAATTTTTGGTGTTAAAATCGTGCTTTATATCTTATGACTCAATCATTTTATTGCGTTTTAAAATAAAAACTCATATGTACCCATTGTCTTGACATCTTTAGGTGTTCAAACTATTGATCTGAAAACACACGTTTTCAGTGAAACAATTTCCTTGAATTGCTTTTTTTCATTTTGGCCAATCAATTCTTGATCTATATTTATCGACAGATTTAATTTTAAATTCTCCTTTTGTTGCATTATTTCAACAACATTATAAGCAAAAATATTGTCAACCACAATATTATTTCGATTCCACATTTTTCTTTTATCTTGACATAAGTTATTGAGATTTTTCATTTTCATTATTTTTATGTACTTGGTCCCATCATTTGTTATGTATATCGATCCGTTTCATTGTTATTAAGAATTTATGCGATAAATACCGGAGTTACAATTTTTATATGGAGTTGAGTTTAAGTAATAATTAGCTGTGATTTTATTAATGTTTTTTTTTCTTTTCAAAATAGAGAAAAAAAGGAATGAACAGATTGCTTTAGGGCCGCTATAGCGGGGCCAGTATAGCAGGGCCACTGTAACAGTGTTAAGCAGAAGCTCATGTGGTTCTTCATCAATCTCCCTAGAAGGAACAAATATTAATGAACTTTGTATCAGTAGCTTAGTGTCGAGGTAGATTGTGATTGATGAGTAGTATATCATGGTTAGTAAATGTGTTCACAAAATACATATTGGATGGAATTAGACAGGAGAATCATGATTAGACCTGCCAACATCACGTTATGAATGGATAATAAACAAGGTATATTAGTGTGTTGATGTCCTAATGTATGAATCATTTTGTGTTTGTATGACCTCTATATGAAACTATCATGTGAATTATGTGAGAGAACTTGTACTCCACTAATGGAGTGGTAACGCTGATATGATAATAACTCGAATAAAAGAGTGTCATTTAATAGTTAAATCTCTGATCATGGACAGTGGCGGAGGGAGGATTTTCATCAAGGGGGTTCAAAAAAATTAATCACGTAAATAATATCCACAAATAAACGGGTTAGATTAAACGGATCGAATCAAGAAGAAAAGGGTTTTTAAATATTTGACTTTGTAATTAGGGGTTAAACTAATAAATCCTAAATTCCCAATCAGCGTTTTAATTTTTTGGAAAACATCGTTTTCTGATTGCATTATTATTTTAAAAAAAAAATTAAAACGTCTAAAATATAAGCTGATAAAAAAATGCCTTTGCCCGGATTCGAACACGCGACCTCGCGTGCAATAGATCAAATTCCTGAACCCCCAACGCCACTGAGCTACGCCTTTGGTATATGTTCAGGGGGTTCAATAGTATATATATACATGTAAATTAATATTTTAATCTTTATATATAGTGTAATTTTTCGACGAAGGGGGTTCGGATGAACCCCCATGGTTCAACGTAAATCCGCCCCTGATCATGGATATGGATATGAAAGCCTGGTAAGGAGATCAATGAATTCCTAGTTGTTTTATTGGAGTTTAGACTTTATTATATATATAACTATGTCCCATTTTTCAGGGCATAGACAGTCATATGAAATTTAATACTCAACTTTAAAGGTCGGGGTCGAACCACATGGATTAGAAGATGGGGTTGTTCTCAAATTGATTTTGTAACCTAAAACTAATTAGCAAATTGAATTGTTAACACACATGTATATAAAATGAGATATTTTTTAAGAACAACAAAAGATTATCAATATCAAGTATCCAAAATACAGAATAAACACAAATATGATTTACCAAAGTTGGAAACGACTAGGGATGTATGCATTACGATGGAGTTTCAATACAATAAGTACAAATTAATCACAATCAAATTGATTGACACATGTGTAACGTTTGGTCTAGGCTACATTCGATATTCTCTCAAACTATCAAATGTATATCCCATGAATTCTCTCGAACTTCAAGACCCTTACCAATAAAATACCAAACATTGCTTTAGTAGATAGACTTTCTCTAGATCATATCATTAAATGAGGAATTATTTGGATTATCCTATCTCTAGATCAAATCCGTAGAATAATTTCACCAAATCCTCACTATTGAGTTTTACCCAACTCCATTTTGCTTTCTCAAGTCAAAATAGTGTTAGAGAACTCAATCAATATTTACAACCATTGATTTTAGATTACAATTTCAAGACAACAATAGATCCATGTAATATAATTGATTTTAGAACTAATTAATCAACACCCATTGAGTTTTACACTCACACCTTGCGCACACACCCGTAGCTATAGATTTTGCTACTCATAATATAAGAAATAAAGATAATACCCATACAAAAAACCTCAATGTCAAGATAATTTGATTAAGAAAATCTTAAATCCAAGCTTAGAGTGATGCAAGTATGAGTTTTATTCCTCTATAAGCAAGGGAAGTTCTTAGCTAATTTCTATCACTACTAAAAAGTGCTCTCCTTTCTATTCCCAAGTGGAGAAGATAAATGCACATAATTACACAAATTCTTATTCTATTCTTGGGACCTTCTAAAGAAAACACTTAATCCTTCAAGTACATTTTTATCCTCAAGCTTTCGCTCCTTGACTTGCACTGGACCAACGAGACACCAATCCACATTTGTATAGTGCTAATTGCATCACCGCTTCAACCTTTAGTTCTACAGTAGCACCTGCTTTGAGAACGATGAAACACCAATCAAGAATTGTACCATGCTAATGAGTCGTATATGCGAACATAGTCTTTCTTCAGTCAAGCCGACATCAATTCCTTCACCTGTATGCTTCAATGATTTTAAGCTCCAAATCTATCAAAACTTGCACTTTTTAAGGAATGCCTACAAAAAAGAGAGCTAGGGCCTAAAATCCCCTCACCGAGCATAAAAACATAAAAATAATTCATGAATTATAGTTCAATGAGTTGGTAAAATATCGACTCATCCAACCCCCAAACTTGAACATTGCTTGTACTAAAGAAAAACACTCACTAAGCGTAAGACTTGAGCTTAGCCACACTCAAGATAATAATTGCATAATTACACACTAGATTCAAAATAACAAAAACAAAAAACTCTAAAGAAAAGACTTTATATATATACAAAAACAACTCACAATTGGTTCCTCCACCACTCACTAGGTGAATATTCTTCTTTCAAAACACTTTTGAAGCACAAAACTGAGACAATTTCTCATTAAAGCATAATTTCAAAGCATCTCAACTCAATGACATCAATCTGATTTGCCTAAACATTCACAAGAATTTATCACATTCATGCAACTCAATTGAAATCAAGACATCACTATTCAAATGAAGGATGTAAGGCCACTCACACAAGAAGGAATCTAACACACATATGAATATACATCCAAGGGATTATAGATCATGCAAAAATGCTTATTCTCACAAAGGAATTCAAGTATACACACATTGAACCATAGGCTTTCCCTGTATGTATGTAGATCACCAATAATGTAGATTGACAAGACTCAAAATCCCTAAGGACTTGCTGGTTTAACTTAGACTTGGGAAAAAGGTTTTTGGTCAAGTGACTTTGATGCCTCCATAATACTTTCATTTGTAAAATTATCACACCACTCATATTTTTGATTCTCTTCGACCTTATTTCTTCTTTTACATGGTGTTCACTTATTTCAAACACTCCATTTTCTCTTCAATTGAGGCATGTGCACACTGTGAGCTAGCACCAACATTTCATTTTCCTTCTTAATATTGTTTTATCTATAAACTCATTTAAGCACTTTTCATTTTGAAGTTTATGGTGCCCTATGTTTTAAGCTCATTCCTCTTTGTTTCCTTGATGCATAAATCCCCAAACTTAGGCTTTTCTACATCATAACTCAAACAATTTTCATTCTCCCCATACTTAGGCTTTTCGCCTACATCATAAATCATTAGCAACTCAAGAGATATAAGGGTGAAAAAAATAGAGGATCACAAATTGTCAAGGTATGCAATATGATGGTCAACAAAACTCAGTTCAAGCTTAAAGGGCTGACTGAGATTGAGGGATTTTTTTTTAGGTAAAATGGTTAGTCAAAAAGGGCCTAAGTTCATCTTTCAAGCCAAGAAATACCTAGAATTTTTCCTTGAAATATATTTTGAGGCATTAAATCACGTCCTCATTACTATTTTATGTCCATTTCTAATATAAACTTGCTTGAATTTCAACTATGAGAGCTCATGGACAAAATGAGGACAATTGAAGGCAAAAGAAGTCAAAAATATGAAAAGGCGAGGAAATAGGCGTGGATGATGATCGCCAAACTCATTCAACGAATCACCGAAGTGAGCCCAAGCTCACCAAAAAGATCAGAGAGTTATGCTAGTATATGATATTTTTGGGCTTGGAAGAGATTGATGATTTATTTCTCATCTTTTTTCAACCAATGAGCTATTATGGAGAATCATTTTGATAAATTACTTTTTATTTTCAGCATGATTGACTAAAACTCCATAGTCTTAGGGATGTGCTTATGTAATGAATGCTTAATTAGCATGTGGGTATATGTGATTGCTTAATATAATGTTGATTTAATACAGGTTCACCTGTTTCTTCACGATTTAATGTATTATTTGAGGTTACAAATTTTTATCTAGCGTAGATCTCTAATATTGCTTATGAGAATGTTCTAGAGTGGAAGAAATTACTGATAATCTCTTGATTTAATTCATGTATTAGCCCTAGCTTGGTAAAGTATGGCTAAATTAAAGTTGGGATAAGGGTCTGAAAAATACCTCAATTTTGGTCGAATTTGCTGTTGCGATACTAAACTTTCATGAGGACCTATTACCTCTCTAGACTATTTAATACCGTATTTTAAACATATATATTTGCCCACGTGGACATACAAAGTAATGCAAAATTATAAATAGTAATGTGTCCACGTGGGCACATATATATCTTTAAAATACACTATTAAATAATTCAGGGGTAAAAAATACGGTATTAAATAGTCTAGGGAGGTAATAGGTCCTCATGAAAGTTTAGTATCGCAACAACAAATCCGACCAAAGTTGGGATATTTTTCATACCCTTATCCCATTAAAGTTTTGAGTTAGTTTTTAATGTTACACATGTCGGGGTTTGATAGAATCCATATGAAATATGATGATTGATAGATAATCATTAACTTAGTCTACCAGTTGATAATAAACTATTTATAACAATCATGTTTACCCACTATGTGAAATTAACATTCATTTACTCACACTCCTATGATTTCTCTATTATTCGTGAAAACTCCTTTGTTCTAAGCTTGCCATTGAACTTGTTGACATATTGTTAACCATCTTCAATTTTTTAATTAAAACATCTTTCATTTACATTTATGTCCAAATTGATTAAACATACAAAACTTTAATGCTTGAGATTACATCGTAAGGTGAATTACTATCGATCATTCCCTTTGGGATCAACCCCAACTCCTCGTTAGATTATATATTACTAGCGATCTCCTACACATCGATTCGTGTGGTGTGTAGTTTAGCATTATAAAAAACGGCGTGGTTTCTAGAGAATGGTGCATAGAAATTCCCATATTGAAGTATCTTATTGAACTAGTTTTTTTAATTGTTGTGTACCCTTACCTTCTTTGTTCTTTTACTGAATTTATAGGTGATAACATGAGCTCTCAAGGGAGTGAGGCTGATAGCAGGGAAAGGTATATGGATGATGGTGGTCCATTAAGAGATGTTAGTCGTGCTGGTGCCATTCATTTGCCCCCAAATGTGGGGACTGCCATCTTCTATGTCGCAATTACTATGTTTCACTTGCTTCAAATGAAAGGACTCTATGGAGGTTTGGCTCATGAGTATCTACACAAGAATATGAAGAACTTCATTGATGTGTGTGGTACCTTATCCTTCAAGAACGTCTCTCAAGAGTCTATTCGTTTGAGGTCATTCCCTTTCTCTTTGATGGGAGATTTTACCACATGGTTGGGAGAGTTATCCAAGGATTCTATTACCTCGTGGGATGAGTTGACTGAGACTTTCATTGAGAGGTTCTTCCTACTATCGAATATGTTACAACTCCGGGATGAGATTAAAAATTACCGCCGAATTAATGGAGAGCCTCTTCATTAGACGTGGCTGATTTCAAAAGAAACTACTTCAGTGTCCCACTCATGGTTTGCTCGATAAAGTCCTTTAGCAAATATCTTATAGGTCCCTTGATCAAATCAACAATTGGGCAGCCGATCAACTTGTTGTTGGTGGAATCATGTGTCAGCCTTTTTCGATTGCCTCCACTTTGTTCGATAGAATGGAAAAAACAAACCAGGCATGGCACACTAGAGAGGATGAGGTGATCCCTATTTTTTCGGCCATTTTCAAAGAGAAAATGTTGAAGGATAAAGAGAGAGATGATAACGTGACAAAAATTATGACTCAGATGGATATTTTGACCAAACATGTAATAGGAAGTGGTTTTAAGAATGTGAATGTTGCGGGTGCAAGTGGCGGGAAGTGTATCGAAGATGAAAAGTTCGAAGCCATGTACAAGGAAGCAGTACAATTCTTAGACAAACCAAGTGGGGGGTTCTCATCCTATCTATCAAAGGTAGGGCGAGAATCAAAGTTGGAACAAGGATCTAGATGGAAATTGGAGAGATCGCGAGAGAAATTGGCATAATCAAGGTAATGGTTGGAAGGAGCATGAATGTGAATTAGTATCGACCACTCCATATAGGATTGACCCCAACTCCTCATTGAATTATAAATTGCTAGCGGCGGCCTACACATCAATTCATATGGTGTGTAGTTGAGCGTTATCAATCAACACGACTAAAAATAATATCAGAAACAATATACAAACATCACAATCACATGAATAAAGCCCACTAAGAGAATGGAATATTGTTTATAAAACTTAGGCCCACCAAGGACCTTAAAACATCCAAACATTCCTGATAAGGGCCCACAAACAATCATAAAAAATAGGGAAAAGTTCATATATGACAAACAGATTTAAGGAAATAATGCTTCATAACTATAGTTTATCTAATTACACTCCATGTGTATAATTTAGTTTGCTATGGGGACTTAAAATTGTATATCTCGTTTTTATCATTTTAATTTATACAAATATTTTTAAAAAAAATAGATACATGGGCGCTAAATACGGTAACAGAAAATTGATAGAATCCCATGATTCAAGCTAAACCTTTTTTAATAGAATATTTTGCCAAAAATGAGTTTAGTAAGATACAAATTCCATAACAAATTGGATTCTTCATACCACTGGAGATTTAAACAAACAAAGAAAATTTGGTTAATCAATATTCTTGGTTATTCAATCAATCACAAATTTTACTCCGATGTATTTTTACATCCTTAAAATTCAAAAATATACAAATTCACATTTTTGTTCATATTCATATCCATATATAATATACATATACAAATATTTAAATTTGTATACGGCTAAAGTTATACTTATTCAAACCTTTCAAAATCATTCTAAATTCAAAAATATACAAATTTACACATTTATATACAACCGTTCAAAAATTAATTACTTTATCAAGTAAAAGCACACAGGTTTAACTGATACATATACAATTTATATATACATATGCAGCATATACAATCAATAATAAATTCATTGACAGCAGAAGTAGTATACAAATGGGGTCATGTAAATTTTCGAACTAACACACACTTTTAACTGATACATATACAATTCATATATACATATTGCAACATATACAATCGATAATAAATCCATTGACAACCGAAGTAATATACAAACGGTGTCATGTAAATTTTTGAACTAATGATTCAAATAGAATTCTTATTATACAAATCTAAATATGAAAGACTTTGACATGCAAAGGCATACCTCTCATAATCCTCTTGGATGGAGTTCCATCATCCTTTTTTTTAAAGCTTGAAATCTGAAGATCAAAGTGAGAATTTTGAGAAAAAATTACCAAAAAAAAAAAGCATAAGCTGGTCATATATAAACGAAAAAAAGACACGATTTAGGCGGTTACCTGCAAAAGTGAAAACATGATTAGGAGGGAGAGAGTGAAATTTGAAATTCAAATTGGATATGTGTGAGTGAATTAAGGAAAATATTAGGGAATGGAGAGAGGAGAGATAAAATTGAATTTGTATAAAATTTTATACTAAGGCCAAGAATTGGATTTTGATTCGATATACAAATAATGAGTGGGTCCCATATTTAATGGAAATATTTTTCAAACTGTAGTCACCGAGAGTAATTAAAATAAACTATACCACTATTGAATAATAACATAATAATGTTTGCCAACTCGCGTAATTTTCCCTAAAAAATATTACAATACCCCCAAACTTAAACTAACATTGCCCTCAATGCTTTTATACAAGAAGGGAAAAGAGGTACTGCTCACTCTCTTCCCGGTGCACTAGAATCTACTCCATCATCCAGAAAGTGGGACTCAAACAAAGTCCTCTACAACTCCACATCAGTCTCCGAATTTCCACTATCACTCTGACTTCCTTAGCATTACTGTCCATTCTTGCAGTCAACCCATCAATTGTATTAGCTCCATCTCCCATATGTGCTTTCCCTTCCACTTTTCAACCTTCGCTTGCATGTTTGTGATTGTGCCTTTTATCACTCCCACTCGTACATTCAAACTATCCACTTTAGTGACTAAACCCCTCATGGCATTTTTTGTTGTATTATCAATCATTTAGGGTAGGGCTAGTGCCAATTGGATGAGTTGCCAGTTGTTACGGTTGGTGGTTTCAACCAACTCTTAGTAGACACTTCTTTTGGAAGTGGCGGTAGAAGGTGTCTGTGGGGTGATGGTGCATCCTAACCTGTGGCATTTCCCAATTCCATGGGAGTAGATTCATGTTAGGAAGGACCAGCCTCTCTGAAGCCAGTTACTTGCATCCTCCTCCTCTTCATTGAGGGAGCTTTAGCATCTCTCTTTTTATCTAATGTTATCACAGTCCCAACATATATGGCTTCATCGGAACCAAAGTATTGAATCACGACTTGGTCACAAAACTAGATAATAAGCACGAGGAAAGGCATTAAGTAGTTATGTTGGCGAGCTTTCTATGAATTCATCATGATCTCTCTAAAGTTGATGTGAATACCTATCAGTAAATAGGCAATAAAAATATCTACCTTATGGGGACCCATTGATCATTTTATGATGGCATAATTTGGGGGCAGATGAAGTCAAGCCACACTTTGTCTTCGAAGGACAAGTCTTTCTGAGAGATATCCCTTATCTAGTATCCCAAAGTTGGGACCTTTAACAAATCACACTGGCCAATCACTGGAATTGGCTTCTTTTTGTGGAAACCTTATGTGCATAAACAACTACAGTCCCAATTGGTTCAACCCAGAATAGTGAGTTGATGACTTTCGTTGTAATCTCTACCTCTATGCCACATGTTTCACAAATGACCAGTACAAAAACCTTTCTATATCCCCTTTATGCCTTTGGGTGTCTTGCGCAGCCTGGTAGAAAACATAAAATTCTAAGACTACCTTTGAATAGTGTTTTCTGGGTGCTTCAGTTAGTGGAAGCCACATCCGATCAATTAATTATTGTGCCATACCTAGAACAGTCTCAACTAGACCATCAAAACTCGATGCTTTCTTTAGAATGAAAGACATGTCATCCTTGAACAACTCATAGTACCCCTTCATGCCCCATACATAGAACTTAATCAATGTTTCTACTTGGGCATTAGTGGTACCCTTCTATTTCTGGAAGTGGAGGATTGCCTAGAAGGCTTTGAGGCAACATACTTTTGTCGCGACATAGTCTGCAAGGGAAGTATGAGCGACATACAAACATGTACATTTTTTAGTATTTTCATTTATTAAATAGAAAAAAAACTAGAAAAAGTTAACAAAAGAAAAAGAATAGGAATGCAAGAAGAATTCACATTTCAGCTCACAGTGAGTTCAGCAGTGTGATGCCTCATAAGTTTGTAACATTTGAAATAATGAGCTTATGCTTGATAAGTCGATTTATGGTAGTTTACATCAACGGTCATGGGAAAATAATGTAAATTAGGCGGTTATACCAAGGAATAGTTATATAAAGTCACTTGAATTTGTAGAAGGAAGTTACAGGCTAATGGGTGCCTTGAAATAAAAATTTTAAGTGAGATTTATTATGAGGAAGTTCTGATATGGTCTTATTTATGTACTGACTTGAAATGTGTATATCTCCCAATATATATAGAGTTAGGAGACCTACAATAGATCAAATTGAAGGTCTATGAGTCTAGTTTTCAACACAGAAAACCATTTATTAATACGACATTGGAGTAAAGAGTTATGACCATTTTACCGCAGGCTTTCCAAGCAAACCTGGTCACGGATCTAGATCGGGTTTGGCCGCTTTTAAAAGGTGATTTTTTTACTTCAAGAAAGATAAATTTCACATTTTCTCCAAGTAAAAACATCCAGAATCCATAAAAGAGAGCTCCAAGACCTTTGAGATAAGAAAACACCCCCTTCTAGCTTGATTCTTCCTTGGCTCAAGTTCGGAGAAATGTTCTCTTCGTCGCAAGCTTCATTTTGTGCTATTTCTTATCGTTTTTTGTTTTGGTTGAAGGAATTTCGTGTGTAATCTGATTCTTAAGTTAAGTATATGGTTGATCTACTTTGAGTTGAGGTTCTACACCTACTTTGCTTAGAATCTCATGGCTTAAAGTTGGAAATCAATTCTTACGACCTAGGCTTTGTTATGATGAATTTTCATAAAGTTGCTGAGTTGGACCCTTGATGTTGATTGTTGTGCTAAAAAAATATAATTTGTTTCCTACAATCATCTCCCTCATATTTTTTTTTACATTTTTTGACCCATGAGGTGGTGTTTGAGTGATGTGGCTCTAGGAAGCCTAGTTATTGTAACCTGTTTTGATGTGTATATTGATGATATTAAAGTTATGGAGGGATGGGAGATTGGTGAGCCACTTTAAGGTGTCACATATGGAGGTTATTGATTTAACAATGTGAAGTGCACCTTGTTATATTACCTCGGGAGTTTGTCGTTCTTGTGAGATGTTGATAGACTCATGTTGTTCTTATGTCACTCCCCGAGCCTACACCCTTGGCGGGACCGGCACTCGAAGACCATTACTGGCGCCAAGCGAACCCTTGGCCTGGCTTACTTACTCAGCGAAAGACTATAAGCATTAAGAAAGAGATTCACATGCTAAACAACTCACTGTCTCAAAATTGAACTCATAATGTTTTAAAAATATACATTTAACTTAGCCAAGATGGCAACTCAAATCTGAACATAAGTCAAAAACAAAATGAAGACCAATGAACTAACATTTAACTGACTATATATGAAGCCTCTAAAACAAAGAGGGATGGCGGGACAGGACCCCCGATCATCCTAACATCTGAAAGACTAGAAAGCAAATAAACGGGATCCTTTGGAATGCAAAGAGGCTCACCAACATACTCTGAACTGCTCAATGGATCAACGATGCGCTTGATGCTGATCCTAGTTACCTGCGTCTGCATCATAATACGATGCAGGCCAACTGGCATCAGTACATTAAATGTACGAGTATGCGAGTTGGAATGCTAAACATAACACATGCTTGAAAAGATTCTGAAAGAAACACTTACCTTGGCTCTTCTAACTCATGAATACTTAACTGAACTCATTTCATTATAAAACAGTTTAAAACAAGTGCAATATAAAGAAAAATGAAAACTGTTTAAAACATGATGTCAACTCAAAACCATAATATCATAAAAAAAAAACCATGTTTTCTCTCAAAATCTACTTGTGCAATGCATGAATGAAGTCCCATACCCCCATTTATATTAAGCAGAACCCTTTGTGGAACCATGCAATTACTGTTGTGGGAATTTCTCTAACCGACAACCACCACTATAAGTTTAAGTGGTGATACAACACTTTGCCTCACGCTGCCAAGGCCGTCCTATACCCTGCCAAAGATATAGGACCTAATTGACTTAGTGGATCCACTAATCTATGCGAAAAGGGTTCATCTAAAAAGTATGACCCCTTTCTACCCATGATGGCTACATGGTTTTCATGGAGACTTGAGTTACTATGAACTCGCATCCCCACATCGGTGCTCAATAATACTCCCAAAATATACTTAGCTCATGTGTTTGTAAAAGACAAAACTCTTTCTCTGGTTTGAGATAATTACTCAAAACTTAGCTTAAAAGCTCTCTTGGAATCAATGTTCCCTTTTGCTATTCAAAAACTCTTTTGGAAATATGAGTTTCCTCTCATCTTAAATGTGAAAACGTTTACTCTTGGGAATACTTAGTTCCCATATATCATTTTAAAGAAAAATAACTTCAATCTTTACTCTTTACTCTTTACTCAACTTGAACTTTAAGTCTTTAAAACAAAGTTAAAATCATTTGCAAAAGACTTCTTGAAAAGACTTTGAGAACTTCCTAAACTTGGTTCTTGACTTTCCTTGAATTTGAATTTATGGATTCAAGGTTATGATTCATGTTTATGAATGATTTATAGGTGTTTAGAAGTCATTTAGAGTAGTTAGACTCAATGGAAAGTGTTAGGACACTTTAGAATAACTTAAATAGGCTAAACAACGAAAACTGGTGAAAAACCCCGATCCGGGCGCGTCCCTGGCGCTCTGCGCCAGGCCCCATTTTACTAAGACTCATTTATGGCGCACTGCTGTGCGCCGCCCCAGCCTTCCTGGCGCTATGGGGGCCCGTTGTGCCAGCCTCCCTTCAGGCTAAGTTTAGACGAACTTTTGGTCGCTTTTTCTGACCCTAAATCGTTTTAATCCGATTCTTTTTCCCAAATTCACTTTAGATTCATGTACCCAAATAATATACACAAAATCTAACTCAAACAACTAAGGGAAACAACACTTAATCATCAAGAAACTCCTAAATCCCAACTCATATTCAAGAACGAAATCAATTCAAGAACAACTATCAAGAACATCAATTTCTCAATCATTTTAGGACGAAAACACGCTGAATTAAACATGCTTGGTGCGTGGGTGAACTAACCCGACGCTATGTGATCTAGCATACCTTGTAAAGATCACCCCCGACGAAAACCACAAGCTAATCTCGATGAATCTTGAACGAATCTTGCTTTTCCTCTTCTCCTTTCTTTTGCGTTCTTTCTCCAAAAACCCTAACTCTATTTTTCAAAAGCGTAAACTGAATCCTATCAGCTTAGACCATAAAAATATAACCAAAAATGAATTAAAATAAAATGGTAAGGAAAAGACCAAAACACCCTTTAAAAATCCGGATTAGACATTTCCTTATTCCAACAACCCAACTTCCAAAGGGTATAACTCACTCATACGAACTCGGAATCGTGCAAACTCGGCGGCATTGGAAAGATCATTCCAAGGTATTTCCAACCACATCTGGAACTACACCTAATTCATCTTGAGCTAGGAGTTATGGCCGTTTGAACTTGACCAAAAACTCACTTTTCCTAACTTAAACAAATTTCCAGATTTTAATTCTTTCCAAAAATGACTATTTCCAATTAGAAGCTTCTTCCTAGTTGTTTCAAATTGCGAGATGTTACAATATCTCCCCCTTGGTAACATTCTTCCTCGAATGAGATTACTCTTACTAGGCTAAGGGTGTAACATCAAACATATTGTTTAAACACCCAACAAGTACAATGCAGTTTCAACATGCCAACTTAATATCAACGCCAAAAAAAGGATTAGTACCTTAATTTGGAACTTCTCCGAATTCGAAGAGATGTGGGTATCTCTTCTCCCTATCCTCTTTAGATTCTCAAGTAGCTCATCTACAACTGATTTCCTCACAGAACTTTGACTTGATGCCACTTCCTTAGTCCTCAACTCGCGAACTTGGCGATCTAAAATCTGAACCGGAATCACTTCATCAGATAGGCTATCCTTGATCCCAACATCTTCAGTTGGTACGATAAGTGAAATAGCTCCCATGCACTTTTTCAACACGACGACATAAAATACCGGATGAACTGCTGCTAACTCTTGTGGTAGTTCCAATTCGTAAGCTACCTTGTCAATCCTTTGGAAATTCTGTAAGGACCTATATAATGGGGACTGAGTTTCCCCTTCTTACCAAACCTCATAACACTCTTCATGGATGGAAATTTCAAGTATACCCAATCATACAATCCACCTTTGATACCTTAAAACACTATCTCCCCCTTGCTCATAGGCTACCACTATTTGCTTATGAACACTTGCCTAAAATTCAAGAAATAAAGGATCTTGGTCTTCAGACCCATTCATCACCACTATTCTTCCTTCTGTGGAATCCATTAATCAAACTCCTAATTGTGCCAGTCTATTCACCTCTTGTGCTAACTCTTTCTTACCTTCCTCAAAATGGGCGGTACTACCCAAAAACAATTTATTCAAGGCTTCAGCAACAACACTAGTCTTACCTGGGTGTTAAAAAAATACTCATGTCATAATCTTTGAGTACCCTAACTACTCTCTGTGTCTGAGATTAAGCTCTTTCTGACTAAACACATACTGAACACTCTGGTGATCGGTGAACACTTCCACATGAACACCATATAGATAATGGCGCCATATTTTCAAAGCAAAACTACGGCAGCCAACTCTAGATCACAGGATGGGTAATTCTTCTCATGAACTTTCAACTGCTCTTTCAACTCTTTCAACCTTTACAATTCTGTTGGTGCCATTCTATATGGCAGAATAGAGATAGGACGAGTATATGGAATGATGTCTATGTCAAAGTCTATTTCTCTCTCAGGAGGGACTTCAAGAAGATCATCTGGGAACTCTTTTACTACTGAGACTAAAACTGACTGAATAAGAGGTATCTCAACACTTGAGTCATTAACTCGGACTAAGTGGTAGACACACCCCTTAGAAACTAACTTTCTTGCCTTAAGATACGAAATGAAACGACCCTCAGGCACTACTGAACTACTATTCAACTCTATGACTGGCTCACTCAGAAACTGAAACTTGACTACTCGAATTCTACAATCTATTGATGCATAATAGTCATGGAGCCAGTCCATACCTAGAATGACATCAATATCTACCATGTCTAACTCAACTAAATCAGCCATGGTGCTCTTGTGATTGATGGAAATGGGACAATTACGATAAACTCTTTCTGCTAGAATAGAATCACCAACAGGTGTAGAAACACTAAATGGTTCACTAAGTTTCTCATGAAGAACATCAAACTTATTTGCAACATAAGGGATTACAAAATATAAACTTTCTCATGGGTCTAGCAAAGCATAAACATCAAAAGTAAAGACTTGGATCATACTAGTTACAACATTTGGCGAATCCTCTTGCTCTTGGCGACTATTGATTGCATAGGGGCTTTTTGCTCTTCTGCCAGTACCAGAAGTAAATCCTCTAGGTACAACCATGTCTGGTAGAGCAAGTGATGAAGATTGGGCTCTATGGCCCTGATTTCCACTACCTTGTTGTTTCTTAGGACACTCTTTCTTTAAGGGGCCCTCTTGGCCACACTTGAAACAACCTGATTGGCCATCACGACACTTGCCTGGGTGGATTCTACCACACCTAGCACATGCAGGAGCCCAGTCACCTCCCTGTGCCACCCTACCTTGAGACTGTGCAGGCTTAGCTATGAAATTCCAACTATGGTACTCACTTTAGTTCTTAGGTGTAGGTGCACTTGTAGATGATGGAGCAAGTACCTTCTTTTTCTATTGGAAAGACGACTAGTTGGCATTACTCTTTTGCTGCCCGAACTCATTTCCTGATGTCTTAGCTCTCTTATTCTTAAACTCTTTTCTATCCTTTAGCTTATCCTCCTCAACTTGTTGCACATGGATCATAAGCCTTTCTAGGTCCATATCCCCTATAAGCATAGTTGCCTTGCCTTCCTTACTTGACTGACGAGACAACCCAACAACAAATAAATGCATCCTGCTCCTCATGTCAGCAACCATCTCCGGAGCATAGCGGGAAAGTTGTGTGAACTTCAGACTGTACTCATGAACACTCATAGACTCCGCATTAAGGGTGAGAAACTCTCTTATATTTGCCTCTGGCAACTCACGGGGAAAGAAACGCCCTATGAGAGCACTCTCAAACACAACCCAACTCACTATTGGCGCATCCTCAGCCCTATTCTTTTTCAATTGGTCGAACCAGATTCTAGCGACACCTTTCATTTGGTATGCATCTAGTTCCACCTTCTCAGCATCAACAACATGCAATATCTCAAAAATTTTCTGAAGCACTTCAACAAAGTTCTCTGGATCCTCTGTGACACTTGATCCTGTGAAACTTGGCGGATTCATCCTTAAAAACTCACGGATCCTTGAAGTATCAGCCACTTCCTGTCGATTATCTCTCTGTCCAACTCAATGAGTCCCAACTTGACTTAACATCCGGATAGCTTCACGGAATACAACATTGGTGACCACTCCTTGGGGTTGCACTCTTGGTGAATTAGGTACCCCTTGTTCCTCGACATTGCGTCTAGAAGGACGACCTCATACAGTTCTTCATGGAGGCATGCTTATCTGACAACACGCGCAAGCACGAATTAGAGGGAAACTTTTTAGAGATAAACTCTAACACGCAAAGTGAGTATGAAAGAAGTGAAGGAATTCCTAAATGTTACAGCCTCCTAATTATAGATGTGGCGTGCTTCACACCAATAACTAGGACTCTACAGACACGGCTTCATAGACTCCCTAGGACTCTTGAACTCTGTGCTCTGATACCAAGTTTGTCATGCCCCGAGCCTACACCCTGGGCGGGACCGACACTCGAAGACCATTACTGGCCCCAAGGGAACCCTTGGCCTAGCTTACTTACTCAACGGAAGACTATAAGTATTAAGAAAGAGATTCACATGCTAAACAACTTACTGTCTGAAAACTGAACTCATAATATTTTAAAAATATACATTTAACTTAACCCAGATGGCAACTCAAATCTGAACATAAGTCACTAACAAAATGATGACAAATGAACTAACATCTACCTGACTATCTATGAAGCCTCTAAAACAAAGAGGGATGTCGGGACAGGACCCCCGATCATCCTAACTTCTAAAGACTAGAAAGCAAATAAACGGGATCCTCTAGAATACAAAGAGGCTCACCAACAGACTCTGAAATGCTCACTGGATCAACGATGCGTTGGATGTTGACACTATTTACCTACGTCTGCATCATAATACGATGTAGGCCAACTGGCATCAGTACATTGAATGTACGAGTATGCGAGTTGGAATGCTAAACATAACACATACTTGAAAAGATTCTGAAAGAAACACTTACCTTGGCTCTTCTAACTCATGAATACTTAACTGAACTCATTTCATTATAAAATAGTTTAAAAACAAGTGCAATATAAAGAAAAAGGAAAACTATTTAAAACATAATGTCAACTCAAAACCATAATATCATAAAAGACATACCATGCTTCCTCTCAAAGTCTACTTGTGCAATGCATGAATGAAGTCTCATACCCCCATTCATACTAAGCAGAACCCATTGAGGAACCATGCAATTACTGTTGTGGGAGTTTCTCTAACCGACAACCACCACTATAAGTTTAAGTGGTGATATAACACTTTACCTCACGCTGCCAAGGCCGTCCTATACTCTGCCAAAGATATAGGACCTAATTGACTTAGTGGATCCACTAATCTATGCGAAAAGGGTTCATCTAAAAAGTATGACCCCTTTCTACCCATGATGGCTACATGGTTTTCATGGAGACTTGAGTTAATATGAACTCGCATTCCCACATCGGTGCTCAATAATACTCCCAAAATATACTTAGCTCATGTGTTTGTAAAAGACAAAACTCTTTCTCTGGTTTGAGATAATTACTCAAAACTTAGGTTAAAAGCTCTCTTGGAATCAATGTTCCCTTTTGCTATTCAAAAACTCTTTTGGAAATATGAGTTTCCTCTCATCTTAAATGTGAAAACATTTACTTTTGGTAATACTTAGTTCCCATATATCATTTTAAAGAAAAATAACTTCAATCTTTACTCTTTACTCTTTAGTCAACTTGAACTTTAAGTCTTTAAAACAAAGTAAAAGGCATTTGCAAAAGACTTCTTGAAAAGACTTTGAGAACTTCCTAGACTTGGCTATTGACTTTCCTTGAATTTGAATTTATGGATTCAAGGTTATGATTCATGTTTATGGATGATTTCTAGGTGTTTAAAAGTCATTTAGAGTAGTTAGAATCAATGGAAAGTGTTAGGACACTTTAGAATAACTTAAATAGGCTAAACAACGAAAACTGGTGAAAAACCCCGATCCGGGCGCGTCCCTGGCGCTCTGCGCCAGGCCCCATTTTACTAAGACTCATTTATGGGGCACTGTTGGCGCGCCGCCCCAGCCTTCCTAGCGCTATGGGGGCCCGTCGCGCCAGCCTCCCTTCAGGCTAAGTTTAGACGAACTTTTGATTGCGTTTTCTGACCCTAAATCGTTTTAATCCGATTCTTTTTCCCAAATTCACTTTAGATTCATGTACCCAAATCATATACACAAATTCTAACTCAAACAACTCAGGGAAACAACACTTAATCATCAAGAAACTCCTAAATCCCAACTCATATTCAAGAACGAAATCAATTCAAGAACAACTATCAAGAACATCAATTTCTCAATCATTTTAGGACGAAAACACGCTGAATTAAACATGCTTGGCGCGTGGGTGAACTAATCCAACGCTATGTGATCTAGCATACCTTGTAGGGATCACCTCCGACGAAAACCACAAGCTAATCTCGACGAATCTTGAACGAATCTTGCTTTTCCTCTTCTCCTTTCTCTTGCGTTCTTTCTCCAAAAACCCTAACTCTATTTTTCAAAAGCGTAAATTGAATCCTATCAGTTTAGACCCTAAAAATATAACCAAAAACGAATTAAAATAAAAGGGTAAGGAAAATACCAAAACACCCTTTAAAAATCCGGATTGAACATTTCCTTATTCCAACAGCCCAACTTCCAAAGGGCATAACTCACTCATACGAACTCGGATTCGTGCAAACTCGGTGGCATTGGAAAGATCATTCCAAGGTATTTTAAACCACATATGGAACTACACCTAAATCATCCTGAGCTAGGAGTTATGGCCGTTTGAACTTGACCAAAAACTCACTTTTCCTAACTTAAACAAATTTCCAGATTTTAATTCTATCCAAAAATGACTATTTCCAATTAGAAGCTTCTTCCTAGTTGTTTCAAATTGCGAGATGTTACATCTTATTAGCTTATAATTATTTTTAAGATCGTGATTAGTTTTTGTTGAGTTAAGTTGACCTGTCATGATGATAACGTTAATGCCTTATCGATTGGTTATAACTCATTTTTATAGCCTGGTTGATCCTCGCAATATTGCATTACTTTTGGTTTGCCAAGATTCTTAGAGGCACCTCTGGGGATTCGATTGAAAGGTATGTTAATGCTATTATTTATCTTCTGGAATGATCCTAATCTCCTAAGCTTGTTATGGTCGATTTATTGTCATTATTTGACATGTAGCCTTGTACTATTGAGTTGGCAACAACCATATGATATAATGTCTATCAACAACACTCTACTCCTTGCTTAGTGGACTAGAAAGCATGTTATGATTGTTTTGATCTATTATGATTACTTGTTATTGTTGTGATAATTTATCATTAGGCGGCTATGAGCTTATTTTGGCCTCAGCAGACACTAGCACTATATGATTCTAAATCATATAGATTGATTGTTATACCCCGCCTAAGGGCCGAGTAGAATTTGCCTACTGGCCGGATAGACCATGCCTAAGTGTTGGGTAGATCATGCTTACGAGCTGAGTAGATCATGCATATGGCCCGAGTAGACCGTACCTACATGACGGGAAGGTTGTACCTATGCGAAAACATATATGTATTGTACCACAGAGCTTAAAAAATGCATTGATTCATGGCACATGAATATTTTGACAGTTCAGATTATTAGTGGGATTCAAGTAAGGGGGCTAATAGGGATATCTAACAATTATTTGCGCTCGTTAAGGCTTATAGTGATTGTGTGTTGTTTGTACCTGCCGAGTTTTTCAGGTCCAGGTTATTACTTGTTATGTGTTTATATTATTTTATTATAGGGATATGAGGTATTGTACTGGTGTTTCACACATGCCCCTTTCTTTCAGGCCTTATACTTTATTTCCAGCTTTAGATTTGCCTTATATGCTTGGTACATTATTTTGCAGTGACACCTCTTGCCTGGGGGCGCTGTATTTATGCATGTAGGTCCTGAGAGATGACCATACAGACCTATCGAATAACACATCCACCTATCTAGTTGATCCGCCTATCTAGCTGATGGGTTGACTCCTTTCTTTCAAGGGTTGCCAGAGTGCCACATGTTTGCCTATTTTGTTGTTTATAGATTTTGGATAGGTTATGACCTTGTCCCACCCAAGTATTGTATTCATAGAGGTTTACAACTTAATCTGATGAAATTTCTAGTGGTGAAACTTGTAAGAGTAGCATAGTAAATAACGCTAAAAAATTGTATGAAATATATAGAGCCATGGAGATAAATGTTCCACCAGTTAGACCTCCAACTGGTAGGCCTAGAGGAGATAATTTTGATGATATGGTGGATGATTATCTTGGTACTAAAATTTCTAACAATAATAATTTAAATGAATATATTAATTAAGGACCGAAAAATATTTAGGATGAACATAGAGAACCTCAATTATTACTGTGGTGGAAGAATCGTGGAGAACAATATTTTAACCTTGCAAGGGGGGTTCAAGATGTGCTAGCAGTTCAAGCATCATTAGTAGCTTTGGAGCAAGCTTTCTCCGCGACTAGATATATTATTGAAGATAATAAGTTCATTAGCAATAGATAGTTCGGTAGACTTTTTAAACCTATTAAGTATTATGTTATGTATAATTAATGCATAAAAACTACGATATTAGCAATATAGAAGTTTTAATACATGCATTAGCATGAGTAAAGATACAATTAATCCTCAAAATTTTTTGCACATTATTTCCATTGTATATATGAAGGATATTTTTGTAAACAATTAATTTTTTTTTATAAATATGTTATGCATGCTATATACACGTAATTCTTTACCGAACTTTAGGTTTTACACCATTTTCAGTGCTTAAATATTGCTTTTATATCTAAATTAGATGTTTTGATTTTATCTTATATTAGTAAGTTTATTTTAAAATATTTGAGAACTACAATAATAGACTTACATTATTAGTGTAAGTTTTATTTTAAAGAAAAGAAAATTTATAAAAAAATGCAAGTTTTTTTAAAATTTTAGTTTTAATTAATAATATAGTATTTTTTTAAATTATAATTAATTATTAGCTACTTAATTTTTTTGTTAGTTAAAAAAATAATTAATTAATATTCTTACTATTATATTATATTATATTTATATTACTATATTATATTGTATTATATTATATAGGGATAAGGGTCTGAAAAATATCCAACTTTGGTCGGATTTGCTGTTGCGCTACTAAACTTTCATGAGGACCTATTACCTCCCTAGACTATTTAATATCGTATTATTTACCCCCTGAATTATTTAATAGTGTATTTTAAAGGTATACATGTGCCCAAGTGGACACATTACTATTTATAATTTTGCAATTATTTTTTATCTCCACGTGGGCAAATATATATGTTTAAAATATGGTATTAAATAGTCTAGGGAGGTAATAGGTACTCATGGAAGTTCAGTATCGCAATAGCAAATCCAACCAAAGTTGAAGTATTTTTCAGACCCTTATCCCTATTATATATATTAATTATTAAAAAGAATAATAACTTAAACTAATCTTAACTACCCCACTACCCATACCCATTTCTTCTCCCATTACCCAACTCACCTCACACCTCTCACAACCCACTACACACCCCTATATACTGCATCAACACATACACAAACACACCTACACCTACACAATACAATCAGCAATACCAAAAGGACACTACAACACATACACACCAATACAGATATCTACAGAAAGCAATCCTACAAAAAAAAAAAGGCCACTACTACATACGTACACAATGACAAGTTATCAGATTTTGTATATGTTTAATTTGTTAATATTTTTTGATGTTATAATATGAAGTATGTTCAGACTTTTCATATCAATTTCTTGTTCAGATCTTTTAAATCGTTAGATTTAGAGTAAAATTGTTATAGCAATTCATAGTTTATATCATGTTTGGATAGCCCATCGTTTATTTCATATTCAAGTAAAGCTATTATCCAAATGTATTCTTATTTATATATATATATTATGATTGATTTGGTTTTAACTAAAATAAATTAACCAAAGATCAAATCAATTATGATATTATATATGTAATTTTAAATTTATTTTATACATAAATTATTATTCTTTGATACAGTTTATAAATATTTTTTATATTTTTTTTATAATTTTTATCTTTTAACATATTATTTCAAATATTTTGAGACTTATAATTTTGAATGGTCCAATAAAGATTATATTCCATGGATAATAGTAACTCTAATAAAGTTCAATTCAAAATCAAATCGATACTACTGCTAACAAAAAAAAAAATTCAACACTAAAAATGACAATAATGTTGAGTATTTATTCTTTATTTTTGCATGACATTTAAAATACGTAACCTAATTTTATTTTATTTTAAATATTTAATCATGTAATTAATACTTATTAGACTTATTTTAGCATGATTTAGTACTTTTAAATTATAATTTTCATTATGACTTATTAATTTACATTATTTATTTTATGAGATTTTATTATTATTTTTTGTTGAATATTTGAGTGCATCATTCATCTCATATTTTGTATTATTTTCTTAAGAAACACCTTATATAGTTGTATTTTGGTACTAAAGAAATATTTGGAGCACATGTTAATTATATGTTTGTATGAATATTTTACCAAAAGAATTGAATATCCTGAGGTTAAAAACCCAAATTTTATTAGTTTGGTTTAATTTATAAATTTAGCACAAATAATTTAATATGATATTTAAAAAATTCGAACCAACTCAATCATGTACACCTCCTACTAATAACCTTTTATTTTATTTTCTATACTAGACTAGATGAGTTGTGCGACTTCATTAGATTGATTTTAAAAAAAAATCTATATCGAAAAAGGGAAGCAAATTGATTTATTAATACTTGATAGAGTTCTCTTGAATTGAGGAACAATATTAAGTTAGAAAGACACATACTCCCTCTGTTTAAAAAAGAGTGTCCTAATTTGACTTGACACAAAATTTTAGAAAATAAAAAAGATTTTTGAATTTTGTGGTCCTAAATTAAAGTTATATCAAATATACTAAATTGTTCTTTAATCCTGTGGCCTTAAACATGTCACGTGGAAAGTTGAAATTAAAATGTTACCAAAAAAGGAAAGAGATCATTCTTTTTGAAACAAACTAAAAGGGAAAGTAGATCATTCTTTTTGAAATAGAGGGATTATTATTTTTTACTAAACTTTGAGAAGTTCCTTCATCCTTCCTAGCTGCGAGACCTATAGAGTTAATATTCTCCATGGTCACTCACTAAGGAGTTTTTATACAGAAAGTCATTTAACTTTGATTTTTATTTTAAAATTTACTGAACTATAATTATTTAGATACAAATCACTCAACTTTGATTTTATTTTAAAAGTCACTAAACTATAAATATTTTACTTACAAAGTCATTCAACCTATTTAATTATTCTTTCCATTAAAATCAAATTCTAAAAAATAAAATAATATCAATTTACAGTCATTTGGTTGATTATTATTTGTAAACATTTTGAAATAACTAAATAACATATATTTGATTATTAGGTAATTTATTTAAATTAAAGCTAATATTTTCTAGTAATCAAATAATTTTAAAGAAAAAACTGACAACGTATCGTAAAATTTTTAAAAGAGTTTTAAATGTATTATTTTATAAAATAACTAAACTAAAGTATTGTAAACATTTTAAAAGAAATTTGAATGTTTTTTTTTAGAATATGATTTTAAATACTAATTTCATACAAGGAAATTTTAATAAAAAATAATTAATATATATTGAGTAATTTTGTAAGTAAAATATTTATAATTGAGTGAGTTTTGGAGTAAAAATTAAAGTTAGTGACTTTTGTGTAATAAAACTCTTTAGTTGAGTGACCATTGAAGATATTAACTCGAGACTTATACGTAAGGTAGAGAAACATTTTATTCTTCCAAGTGATTTCACTAAATCGACAGACACATGCTATATAATATACTTTGATGGCTTTATATGGGACAAATCTGAAGAATTAATTGAAACATAATAAAAAAGGAGTGAATATTTAGTCACAAAAAGGCAAAAAGAAGACATGAACAATCTGGATAAAGGCATATGAAATTCACTTCCAATGTGTTATGAGAAACAAAATTTTCTTTAAGTGGTAAAATAATTGAGTTGATATCTTTATGAAAATCAATGAGTCGAATTTTCTCTTCTCTAGGGCACCAACAGGCAACAAGCATAAACAATAAAATGCATATTTTCACACGAGAAAGAGTATTATTAATGGATAAGAATGGTAAGAGACTTAGTCGTCAAAGTTGTAATTTATAGTACTTTTCGTATAATTTTTGAATATCTAAATTTTTTGTTAAAAATATTGAATTAATGTAACCTAATTTGACTTTGAAAATTATCCAACCGACGAGGGCCACCCCAGCCCCTCGTGGGCCTTCCCAGCCCCTCGTGGGCCTTACCATAGGTAGGATGTTACCCAACAATCCCCCTCCCAATATCTGCCATGATCTTGACTCTGATACCAAGTCCATCAAGCAAGCACCATATTCTATCATGGCTCTGACCCAGGCCACTTCCGCCCCTCATGGGCCTTGCCATAGGCAAGATGTTGACAGTACTATCCAATATCATATGTTAAACAACCTTTGAATATCTAAATTTCGGAAATGAAACAACAGAAATAACCTCCTAGAACAAGTTAGTAACTGTGGCTTCAGGATGCTCATCTACAATAGCCATATACAACAGTGACATCGAGCAACAATGTAAAAATTGAAAACAACATTTCTTCCTACTGGAGATCGATGGGAGAAAACTAAGTTTGATAAATCCTATGAAGATTGTTAGGAACAAAATGAAAGACAACAGACCTAGATAGTCACAAAATGAAGAAAAATAGTCTAATTAACATTGATCAAATTTACTATGATCGATATACCTCTTAGTTTCCACAATAAACAAGCCAATCTTCTAAATTTACAAATTGGTTATAAAATAATATCGAATTTAATTTTATACTCTCTTTTCTTCAGGTGCACCTTACACTCGCTTATCAATTTTGAAATTTACTAATCCCCTAGCAAACTGATAAGATATCGATTGATTTGGTAACAGATTAACAATTATCGAACGGTTATCAGGTGGTGTATCAACTAACCTCTAAGGTTGATTGCACTTTACTGGAAAATAATAGTACTAAAACATTTAACACAAACCAAGAACAATGCTAAAAATACTTAACACTTACCTCACAAAGTTAACACAAGAAATAAATTGGGTTCCATAGTTCACCGCTTTAGTGCTTTACTGTCTCTATGGTTGATTGGACCTTCATTTTCAACATTTCACTTCATCTTCCAACATTCTTCCTAGGTTTAAAAAACTTAGCGTTCTGCATTGATCTTCTTCTCTTTTTCGTTGTTTTCTTTGTTAAAAATGTCAGCATCTTCTTCGATTTCTTCCCCTTAAGTACATTTGTCCCATACATGTAAGTGTGGATTGATGGCAAACCAATTTACTGCTACAACTCTTGAAAATGATGAACATCAATTCTACAAATGTCGCCGTCTTGGGTCAAACTCTTGTGATAATTGAAATTAGATTGATGACAAACTTCCACGTCATGCATCAACGATGATTTATAATAAAAAAGTTGAATTAGATTCAATTTGAAAAGAAAGAAACCATTTGAAGAAGATTGTGGAGGATATGGGTGAAATTGAAGATTCTGATTAGAAGGGTATAATTGCTAATGAAATGTCTGAGTTGAATGATATGGATACAAATTAAATTTCTTATTTGAATAAAGTTTTTGTCGTGAAGAAAAAAATGTCAAATTTGAAGAAAGTTTCTGGCTTGGATGATAAAGTTTCGAAGTTAGAATTGAAAGTGCATCAATTGATAAGTTTGCTTGCAGTTTCTTGGGCTATTAGTGTTGATTTTATAGCTATCAAGATGATGTAGTATGGTGCTATTGTTTGTGTTAGGATAGTATTATTAGGTTGTGTTAGTTTTGTCACTTTTTGTTAAGGTCAATGAAATAATATGCAAGTTTTATATAGTATGGTTTTATATGGTTTTATGTGGTTTTAATGTTTTGAAGAAGTGTCAAGATGATGTAATTTGTTGTTTTGTCTACTAATGAAGAATTCTACAGTTTGATAATCTGCATTTTCTTTATATATAGTAGTTGTAGCTATATTAGCTAGCCTACAGAAGCTGTAATTTTCTCTTACATGGCAACCTTCAAAAATGGGAATCAGCTACTTACAAGACATACGTACTTTGTTGCTCAAAATACACAAGATATGTAAATCGATAACGTACAAGACATTTTATAGATAAACTATCAAATGCATTATCATATATTTTTTAGCCCACAAAACATTCTTACATTGTTTTATAATCACAAGACTAAATTGTCATTAACATACATGACTAGTGACAAACAGTAAGCATCCAAAATATTTTGTTGTAGTTTCTTTTTGTTGGGCTTTGGCTGTTGGGCCATTTTTGTACAACATTTTTATATAAACAATGTGTATTATCCGCATAATTACCACTTATAGTAATTGAATAGGTTTTACCATCTATAACATGACTTTTTTAACAATTTGTCTCCCTCTCCCACTCACTGGGGCTAATGAATTAAGGGTGACAAAAGAGTTTCAAAATAAAGAAAAAGTGACACAAGTTTTAACTATTGAGTAGAGGTGACAATTTTAAGATTAGTGCTAATGACACTAATTTTAAAACCCTCAAGTTTTATTATTTACATAAAAGCCCTATTTCCCTCATTCCACACCCTCCCTTCTCTCCACCCTTCTGCTGCTGCCATCCCCTTCCCTTCTGCCATCGTAACCGTCGCCGTCACCACTTCCTCCTCTACCACAACCATTAGTTCTTCCTCCATTGCCACCACTCTCTTATTCTTCCTCTTTTACCACCATTGTTGCCACCTCCTTCTTCTCTACCTCTGCCTCCACAACAACCATCACCTCCACCTTCGTTGTTATCACCAACATCTCATTTGCCACTCTACCACCCTCTCTTTTACCTCACTTGCTACAACAATTATTGTAGTTGTTACAGCAACTTCAGCAGTTGCTGAGCAAACTTGAGTAGGTGCTACAATAACTTCAACAGCTGCTGAGCAAACTTTAGCAATTGCTGAAAAAACTTTAACAGTTGCTACAATAATTTCAGCAATTATTACGACAACTGAAGTTGTTACTTGATTTTCTACAAAAAAAACAATGACTTCAACTTCAACAAATTTTAAATTACAGCAAATTAGTTTGTGAAATAGGATCAACAAGAGAAAAAAAAATAATGAACGACAACGATAATGATAGCAACAACAAAGAAGAACAAGTAAATGGAAGAAGAGAAAAAGAAATGAAGAAGAAGAAGAGGATGGAAGAAGAAATCTAGAAAGATAAAGAAAGAAGGAAGAAGAAATCTAGAAAGATAAAGAAAGAAGGAAGAAGAGGGAGAAAGAAATTTTGAAAGAGATTTTAAATTTTGAAATTTAAGGAGAGAGGGAAAACGTTTCAAATATTTTGAATTTAGAAATTGGGTTTATTTTGAATATTTTTTAAAGTTTAAAAGTTTTAAATATTACATTTTAGACCACAATTATCTTAATCACTAATTAAAAAAAAATTGACTCAGTCAATCCTTTTTTGTCACCAATTTTAATTTCAACACTTTTTTGTCACCTCCTCCTCAATTTACTCCACTGGG
>JAJOOR010009947.1:0-39757 GCA_036250505.1 Solanum acaule
TATATATATATATATATATATATATTCCCTCTTAACATGTTAAATCAACTGTTGTGATATAATGTGCTATTGAAAATTCTTCTATAGTTCACCAGCAATAATCCAGTAGGTAGCATGAGACAGTAATCTGCTGTGACATCATTGACTCTGAATTTAGAGAAGAAAGTTGTGATAGGCTGTGCACTTATGTTTTTGGATGAAATGTGGGATCTTGATAAAATTTTAGGCCGAATAACAATCCTACATTAACATATGTACAATGCATTAACTTCATTACTAACCATAGTCAAGATGGTTCACCCTTTTGCTTGTAAAAGAGAGAAAAGAATGTATTAAAAATCTTGGCCAATATGAATGCAGTTTTCTTTGAATTGGTAAAAAATGAAATAATTTTTCTTTTGGTAACTATGCAAAAGAGTTTTAATACATTATCAGAAAGCAATAAGATGTCTTGAGGAACTTTGATGTGGTGATCATCAAATTTGAAATAAAGGGATGGTACTTTGGAAGAACTAATCATAGATCCTATGCGGGAAAACATTCTACTTCATAGTGATGAGTGTTGGGATATGGTTCATAACAGGGTTTCTTCTTGGTCAACTCTTGATTGTTCGTATCCCATGCCCATGGGCTACTTTACTGAAACAGTGATGGGAGCTTACAATTGCTTTGATTGATTAATTTGCTTATGATGAATCGTCATATTTGGATATAATAGGTGGGTTAGGAGTAGCATGAACAATCGTGACTGCAATTAGTATGTGGACTTGAAGGAAATCAATCAAACTTGTGGACCTAAAATGAGGTTCTTAAATACAGAAATAGGTTTCATCAATTACCTGTGGTGTTCTGTTATTTAACTCATCCTTTAGTTTCTGATTTATCGAGTGATAATGTGGTGTAAAAGGTATAAAAAGATTTAAGATCTTCTATCCAACTCTTACAGAGTTTTAACATGTTACAATACTCTGAATTCTTTTTGAGCAAGGTAAAAAAAATTTTTTTGAGCAAGAACAATACTCTGAATTCTTTATTATGCCATTACATCAAAAATGATCTTTAGTGGCAATTAATTAACGGCAATTATCACTCTTTGTATATGTCCCTAAAGCCTTTAGAGACATTGAATCTAATGGCACTTAACTAATGTCGGTAAAAACTTTAGCACTCTCTATTGTCGCTAAAAGTTATTTTTGTTGTAGTGTGCCAGGTAACCTTCAGGGGGTTGCTTCATCTTCCATATATTAGGAAAAAATTAGTATAATAAACTAATATATATAGGATAGTGTGCTTCCAGATTGAAGATGTTCAAGCTAGCAAATTCTAGGAACCTGGCTTTTACTTGTCCAGTTGTCCTCCAAATACGCATAGCCATCAGCTTGATATGGAGCAGCAAAATTTGGTTTCATGAGATGCTCTGGTGAATATGACTAGCAAGCTGCACCGAGCAAATTAAAATGTATTGCTTTGTATTCCACTTTTAGTTCACATTTCAAATTTTAGAATCAGTAGTATATGTAATCCCCAACTATTCCTTCTGTGAATCTGCTCCTTGTTAACATGAGAGACTTAATCTCTCCTTGTTAACATGAGTGACCTTAGTCTCTCCTTGTTAACATGTGTGACCTTATCTCTCCTTGTTAATGTAACGCCCCAAACCTTGAAGGGAGACTGGCACCTGGTGCCATACCTGACCAAGTGAACCAACCTGTAACTCTCTTAATCGACAAATAGGGAAATAATAGGAGGATAGAGATTATCATCTGAACCATAAATTCTTCGGCACACACACACATATATCCTCAACTAGACAACTGATATCAACTGACAAACAAGTGTCACTATGATCGTTCAAAGTAAAGACCATGTACGAGATCATTTGAAATACTCTGCCACTACGAAACCGTTAACTTGCACTTTTGTTTTAAGGCTCCCTTTGGCCTCTAACTCTGATTTAACATTGCAAACATCTTCATATATCAATTCCTTTATACCATCACCATTCACAACCTTATTCTTCCGCATCTCATCGACGGACGACGTAAAGCTTTAGAATCAGACTTGTAAGCCATCGACATGTGAAGCAGAACACTCCAAACACCCGAGATTTACTGTTAACATGAGTGACCTTAATATTTCCTTAAAGCATTAAAATTTCCAAGAAGAAAACCTCTAATTTAATAAGATTACCATCAATCCTTGGACTGGTAGTTAGATGGCATACAAGCATGTTGTTAGGTTTTAATTACTGCAAACATTTACTCCATTTGGTGTCTGATTGTTTTGTCTGACTAATCATAATTCATATCTATTTTGCAGTTTGGCTACTCTTTGTTGTTGCTGTTTGTTAGAGCAGTGCTGCAGCTGCTTCTAATTTGCTGGATGCCATGAGCCTAAATATCAAGAGTACTGTTATGTCTCAAATATTTGCTGAGTTAATGGAGCTTATTTATTGTAAATTTGGAGGACTCCTTGCTTAGATATATTTTAACATATGTGTGTTGAAGCTGCTTTATTATGTCCTTACTGCAGCTATGATGATATTAATGTGAGGAATCTATCTGCATCAGTGTGGTAGTACTTTAATATAGAAAGTAATTTCATAGATTGGTAATTGTTGAATTCTATACGGCTCGTAATTAAGTTATAATACACTCTTATTTCCACCTGATCGATGTTACGTTGATGGAGCCAAGTTGCTGGGATTACAAAGTATATTGTACTTCCCCTCGCACATTTGAACGTTTATATATGTACATGTTAGTGATGATAAGAAGATGAAAAAACTAGCTAAAAATGACTTGGAAAGCAACTTCATATATATTTTTGGGCAGCTAGTAGTCAATTTCTACATATTCTGATGAAGGCACTGCTCGATCTTGAACTCTCCCAAAACGGCGTTAGTCAACACTGTAATTTTTGCAACGAAATGTTCATGTGTAGGGAGCCTTTCTTACAAGTAGGTTTAGAAATCATGTCATTTCCTCTCCTTTCTCCAAATTGTTGCATGCATACTGAAGAAAGTAGAAATTTGTTTGGAAAAAACTTTCTGGAGCAACATAAACAGGAATTTTAGAATAGTGTTAATTTAGTTTGTAAAAATGTAGCGAGCAAAATTCTGGTGCACACATATATGAACTGATCATGGAAGCTGCAGCCGCTTCAACCAATCGTCAAGTTAAAGAGTCAAATATCCATAAATTAATTTAGGTCATGTGCATGCTGGAGGGTTTTAATCTTCTTTCCCCCTTTATGTATTTCAGGTTGAATATATGAGTATTTTTTTCTGCCATCAATACATTTGTGTGAGATTAGATCAAGCTAAGTATAAAACAAAATATTACTAAAAGACCCATTAAATCTCGTATGGTTGCGGGAATATGGCTTGAATTATATATGGCGGGATGAAACACTAGCTTGCAGGACTAGATGACTTCATAGAATATTTAGACTTTGGAAGGTTAAGACATGGTTGAAGTCTTTTCTTTCGATTGCTCAGACCTGTCATCATTCAACCCATCGATTATATGATGGGAATCAAGAATTCTAATCTGTCGGTGTTTTATTTAAAAATATAATTAGACTAGGCTGATTTTAAACAGTCGCCACTTAATTTTTTAGAGTCTAATTAAGAAAACTATTTTTTCCAAAAGATAAAAACAAAAATCAATTGAAAATATTTAAAGGGGTTCGGGGTTCACATTAGCATTTCGGAAAGGATTTGAAAGCACCAGAAAATGCCCACTAACACACGATTATCCGATAATTAACATATTTGGCTAATGTTTTAAAAGAGGCATGCTTAAACGAGTTTAGAAGATAGACAAATTTTAAGACTAAAAAGTTATTTTTTAGGTGAGGAAAATAATATAAGTGATTACTTAAGTAAAATATTTCAAAATAATTCAAGTAATATAATAAGTAAATTATTCTTTGTCTTTAGAAAATCTCGAAATGACCATCTTTCGAGGAAATCGAATTAGGAAAACCTCAAAATTGACTAGCAAATAAACAATTAAACAAATACGAAATAGATAAAATAAAAAGAGTGAGGTTTGGGCACAAGTCTGGTTTTCTGTTCGCCTAGGCCAGTACTTGGGCCTATTTTTCATTTTGGGCCTTTGACCCATTTTGTATCTGTCCTAGGCTAACAAAATAGTAATGATCAAGACAAAGGGACTTAGGCCCAAAGTAACAAAATACAAAATTGAAATTCGGGGCCTTTAGGCCCATTTTCGTATACACTAGGTGTATACTAGTGCATACGACTTCATAGATCAGCTCCAAGCACCTGTACGTCAAATCCAAGGACCTATTCCTCGATTTCTATGGCTGGTACTTTAGTTTTTGACTCGAAACGGATAAGATTGAGCCTCCATGGCTAAAAAAAAATGAAATGCACGGACAACCGAAGGAGTCCAATGGGCTCACTCAATTGTTCATGCAAGAAAACAAAAGAGAGGAATTAATAAATGAATAAAGGCAAATTGATTTATACTATAATTGCCAGCCGAGTTGAGCAAAAAAAAATCAAATTATTGCCATTTATCAATAAAAAGATAAGGGGGGCACAATTTGTCACTTTAGGGGGCCCCAACATTTCTATTTTTCTGAAGTAAAAGATGACAACAAGATAACTAAACATTATAATAAGCCTTAGAAACAAATTTTGTACGCTAAGCATGCATTAAGAAAAGCGACTAGAAAGAAAAAGGAAAAATTAAGACACGAATTGACAGAATGCCCTACAAAGACAAACTCCAAACAACCATTTGTGACAAAGAAAATAAACACACTTCAGGCCTAAATTAATTCACAGTAAACACAAAGAGCAAAAATATTTCCCCACTAAAGACTAACAGGCACCAAAGGGATCAGAATAAGCACATGAAAAGAAGCTTAAGCGTCTTAGACATGAACCAAGTCAGCACATAACACCAACGCCAACAAAGTATGACATAAAATTGCATAATTTCTCGACATGAGTGGGAAAGAGATTTTTACGCTCACAACTTCCTAAGAAGGAGACGGGAGATAAACATGCTTCAACATTTACCAAGACATCAAACCATCATAAAAAATAAGAACTCAACCAACCGAATAGAGGATGCTATTTCGAGATGGATTAAACACGAAGGTTAAGAAGTAAACATTTTAGAGTTAATCTAAGAAAACAAGACGATAAGAGGCAACACAGAATGATAAACTAAATAGGCTGAAATGTTTCAACGTTTAAATAAACAGCAACCAAAGAGGGGACAAAATACTAAATATGCATATCCACATTTTCAGCGAGCAAACAGAAAACAAAATTCCGACTCGACTAAAAGCATACAGAAAAGGAACCAACATGGCTTGAAATTAAACAGACAAGGCTAAGAAAAGGGAATTCTACCTCTTTTTGGGCAGCGAAGGGACTAAACGAGCTAGAGAAGAGCGTTATCTCCACCATAATGAAACTCCAACAGTACCGATGAACGAGAGCATGACAGTGAGGTCGAATTGAACCTCCTCTCTATTTCAAACGTATTTCGTGTGTATTATTTTACCTATTTTGTGCTGGACCATTTTTGTAAATTGTTCTTTCTATATGTGAGATGCGGCCCCCTGGAAAATTCTCGTACAAATGGATAAGAATGGAGGAGAGGGACGCGCAGGCTGCTAGACGCGATTTCTCGCGATTTTGTTCAGTTGCGTCTGGGTGATTTTTGTTTCTGGGTTTCTGGTCACGTCCGGGGAAGAAGACACGTTGGGGTCGTCTGGTGGGTACTGTTTTTGCGTGCATATGTTGTATGTATTGTAAAGGGAATGGGCCGGGTCTTTTGTGGGAATGGGTTTTCTTTTGGTTGGTGTACTGTTGTATGTTATTGCTGTAACGTATGTATTGCTGGAATGGTGGGCTGCTGGTAATGTATTAGTGTTGGGCCTGGGTTATTTTTGGAATTGTTGTGTAGTAATGTGGGTTGGGAATGGGGTCAGCTAATTTGACTTGGGATGTTAGAAAAATGGCCTAAATTATTTTACAAAGGATTGAATGGAGGTAAAAGAATGGTTGAAGTTGCAATTATACAATAGCCATATAGAATTCACAATATAGCCGAATTGAATTTAGTTTGCAAATTCGGCTAAAATCTAAGTTGAATTTAAATAAGATTAATTAAGGAGCTTCTTAAACTTAATGAAATGAGATAATTAACATAATTATAAATGAATGATTTAAAATTATAAACTGTTGTATAACTAAACTAATTAATCAAATATTTAATTAAAACAAAATCTTTTTGAGATGATTTTTGAATATTTATAAAATATGCTAATTATATAAAATTTATATATTATTTAAAAATTCCAAAAAGTGACAAAATTACATAAAACTAACTTGAAAATAATTTGAATTTTATAAAGTAAATTATTTCAAATAGTTTGGAATTTTAAGAAGCTCGATGATTAATTTATATTGTGGAGGTCCAAAATTGAGTGTCAACAACTGTCCCTCGTTTGACTTGGATTGATGAAAAAAAATCCGAGGCAAATGAAATTGACAAATCCATTTTTGACCGACCACATCTTCATCTTTCTGAAAATAGTTTTTGGTACGAACTTTAGGAATTATGGCCGAACCCTAGACATGGGTTTCCTACATATCTCAGGCTATATGAGAATTCAGGCCACTTGTAGTTCGATACGCTTGATTTCAAGCATGATTTTGGAAGAATTCAAAAGCCATCCCGATATCGAATTATGAAGGGACCAGAATGCTCGAGAATAAAATTTAAGAGCGAATGTTGGAATACAGCCGAGTTTTCAACACTGATCCCGCCTACATATCCCTCAACTTAGGGAATCAGGCTGCTTGTAGTTCGACTTTATCAGTTGAAAAGGAAATCTATTATGCAAGATAACCTTTGGCTTTGGAGGAGTGACAAATAAGTCGAGTATGAAAAAGAGGCTTGCAACCTTTTAGCCATGAATGTGGAATGCTTCACACCTATAATTGAGAACTTGCATGGACATAATTTCCAAAGCTCTTGGTGTATTGTCACTTGGATTAGAAAGTTTCTTCCAGTGGAAACCAAAATTTTCCGAATGCAAAACTAAAATCGATAAACCTAAGAAAAACCCACATGCCTTCTGATAGGGGTGTGGTTTGATTGTGGTGGAAGTCACTCCTCAGCTCACGTTCTAAGAGTTTGGCACTCCTCTTTGGACTATGTCCCAGTTCGTTGCTAAGAAAAAGTCCTACGTTGTGTTGCATCCTTGTTGATATTGTCCGCACCTGTGGTTTGATTTGAGAATTCATCCTTTTGGATGCTCTCGACAAAGACTGAAATAAACTTGTTAGTAGAAACTGTAACTGGAAAAAGTGGTAGCATCTCTTACGATGCTTTTCAGTTACTCTTGCTGTGAAAGATGTCACATAAGTATGTTCAGTATATGTCTGCACACTCAAAGTAAATAATTAGTAGACATAGTGCCACTCTAGCTAGTGGTTTAAGTCAAAAATAAGGAAAGATCATTCATATAACAAATTAGTATATCTTAATGAATAAGCATAAACATCCTTTTCAACTAGATGAGAAAATAAAGAAGAATTGAGAGTAAAAGATAATGGATACCGCTTTCGAACACAGTATATCCATTACAATTCATGATTTGCTAAGGATTTGGAGATGTCATTACTTGTTTTCTGCATGGCAAACTCCGGTGATCTCTGCAACGAGCTAGATGGCTCAATGATTATCCAGCTGTAACGAAGTGGATGGCTTAATGAATATCCAGCTATAACGAGATGGATGGCTCAATGATTGTCCAACTGTAACGAGGTGGATGGCTCGGTGAATGTTCCAATTGTAACGAGGTGGATAGCTCGATGGATATCCAACTGTAACGAGGTGGATGGCTCGATGATATTCCAACTGTAACGAGGTGGATGGGTCGATAAATATCCAACTGTAACGAGATGGATGGCTCGATAAATATTCCAAATATAACGAGGTGGATGGCTCGATGAATATCCAACTGTAACGAGGTGGATGATTCGATAATATTTTCTACTAAAAAAAAAGTTACATGTTGTGCTGCATCTTTTTTTATGTCGTCTGCACCTATGGTTTGATTTGAGAATTCATCCCATTGGATGCTCTCGACAAACAAATGAAATAAACTTATTAGTAGAAACTGTAATTTAAATAGAAAAGTAATATGTTTTACCGTATTTGGCACATGTTCTTTTATATAAATGTTCTGACATCAGCCTCCATCGGTTTTGACGCAGTAGATGATGACTTGATATGATGTGGATGACGGTGCTTCATTGATAGGATGATGATGATTCATTGGTAGGATAACGTTGCTACATGATAGGATGATGATGCCTCATTGGTAGGATGATGTTAATACTCTATTGATAAGATGATGATTCTTCGATGATGATCCATTGGTAGGATTATGTTGATGCTCCATTGATAGGACGATGATTCTTCGTTGATGATCCATTAGTAGGATTATGTTGATTCATTGGCAGGATGATGTTGATGCTCTATTGATAGGATGATGATACTTCGTTGATGATTCATTAGTAAGATGATGTTGATCCATTGAAAGGATGATGATATTCCATCGATAAAATGACGATGATGTCCTTTTGGGTGGTGGTACTATCTCATTTGATAATACTGTAAAAATGCACATTGATGCTGAAAAATATGATTTGATGTCATTGTAGATGCTTGTACATGTTGAGAGTGACACTTTCACTTGTTCACATTTGAATATTTGTATTCATTGTGACACATGCTTTGCTGGAAATTTGACCGAGGTATTGTTGCTCGTATTCTGAAATGTTTCTTTTTTCTTTTGAAAAATTTCAATGACTTTCCTGCATCCACAGAAAAGTAGTCAATTTTGGAGAGCTCCTCGCCCTTTTGACTTCTCCATATTCATTAAATGAATGAATATGATGATCTTGAGGCAAACTTATAGACCTGCATCCACAGAAAAATCATTAGTTTTTAAAATAAACTGATCTGTATTGAGTTCTTCAATTGCTCGCTACTTGTCTTGCTATCTTCGGTTGATTACTCTAATCTCTTGCTTCTCAATAGACATAAGATGAAGTTATACAAAATGTTTGTCATATCAAAAGCCTTAAAAAGGATTTTCAAAAAACAACTTGGAAAATGTCACTGTCAAATGTCATGTCATGCATAGCCAAAATGAACGTCCTTGGTTCGAAACTTCGATGTATTCGATAGCTTGTTCTGGAGAATTGAAAAATCCTTAAATCTTGGGAAATATCTGACACGGTCGTCCCAAAATCTGCTATAAATGAAAGGTTTTGCAGTTGAATCTAAAATCCAAAGGTGTCGGAGATTGCTGTAGTTGACTATGAACTTTAGCGATGCCTGAGATAGTTGAAGTTAGCTTTAAACTTCTACTATGCTTGAAATATTCAAAATTTCCTCAAAAATTTCTTTCCCAGTTAGATGTCTTGGGATATCTCAAACTGTTGATATATGACTTGTAGAATTTTTGAGACCTTCTCAAAAATCCTGTCCCAGTTGCGATTCTCAATGTATCTTCAGTCTTGACTTGTTGTAGAGATCCTCTTCTTGAGAAATTTTGAGTCCCTCTTAAAATTTTTGTCCCAGTTTCTATTGTAAAGAAAAATAGAAATTTTATGGGTGATATGACCGAGCCGTCGATCAGAATTTGAACACGCCACGTTTTACTGGAAGGATCGAACCATGGGAACGAATCTACAGGGCTATCACCTTCTTTGGCCAGATCTTCCAATCTTTTCACAATTACAGTTCACTGCGCCCGCTCCTTTAAATTTAAAGGGCGGCGGCTTTCAAGCTTACCTTATTATTAGAGAAAGGTTTGGAACAAAGTAGCTCACCTAAAAGGAGAGGAAGAAAAACCAACGTTTTGGATTTTGGAGTTTTTGCCCCAACCTAGGTTAGGGGGTCGTTAGACCGTAGCTTGCTGCTGAAAAATGTTGCTAGGCTAGCGTGGCTCGCTTCGCTCTTCAAGCTCCGCCCCCTACGTATCCCGTTGAGGCAGGAATCAGATCAAACGTAGTTCCCCTCTCGAGGATTAACGAAAAGGAAAATTTGATAAGGAAATGACCTAGGTCGACACAGGCAGCCTACACATCTTATTCTTGAGAATTTAGGTCTAACGTAGTTCAAGTACAAAAGGGAAATATTGAAAATATATGAAGGGACCGAAGCCGACATAGGCCGCCTACGTATCTCATTCTTGAGAATTCAGGTTAAAGTAGTTCATTACAAATAATAATTTTCTAACTGCAGAACATAAGACGATTACAAATAAAAGATGCGATTACAAGGAAAAAAATAAAAGAAAATCTGAATCTTCAATTATCATAAGTCTTGATAGCATATGCATTGATTGGTAACTTGCGATGAATGTCTATGTTCAACCACGACATGTGATCAAATAAATACATCAATGTATTTTCTAAGCAAACTGATGAGTTCTCTTTCCGAGCTTCTCTCAGATGAACCTTGATTCTGACTCTTTGACACAATCATCCTTTTCTAGATTTATAGTTTCTGTCTCATCCAGATTTGACTTACCCTGAGTCTCGAACTATTTCAAATCTTTGACAATGAGTTTGAATATCATGACCTCCTTGTCATACTCTTTAATCTCATCTTCATCTACCTCATTTTTGTTCATCCAACTTGTGACATGACATGATATTGATAGGTTTTAAGAAAAATTATTTTACTGAAACAAAAATAAAGACCGTTAGATAGAAAAATTAAAGCAAGCAAAATAAATTTTCGCAATAGAAGAGGCTTTTATTGAAAATAAGGAAATACGAACTTTGGCCATGACCATGAGTCATTTTGCCTTTTTCAAAACATCATGAGGGAAATTAAAACATAATTAGATAAAATAACACAAAATGTGGGTTCCAGGCCTCGTTCGGACTACCCCCAATTTTAGAAATAGCATAAATTTCATCATTGTCTATCAAGATGAGCGAGGAATCAAGAGTGGAGTGGAAGTCCAATTAAGAACTTGCTCCATTGGCTCGACATCTCGTATGTCTGGTGTCTCGATCATCTCTTCAACCATAACATCACTTTCTTTAGAAAGACCCTTAGTTCCTTCTCCAAGACCGTAATTATTGGCATATTCCTGTACCAGAAAAGACTGATACAAATGAGGCAAAGCCTTTGGTGGAACATCATTAGTCTCCTTACTATTTTGACCCTCTCTCGGCACTAAAGCAAAAGCTTGATGTGGTGTCATGCTCGTAAAATTGAGTTTCTCACTTATGCTTGGAGAAGCTACAACTTTCTCAAGGTAGTCAGGACCAGCTGGAACTATCTCTTTTCCCATGCACCACTCATCCTCCGTCTCTATCATATTGATAGTGGCGCCTCTATGGTTCAACACATGATTACTGTTGACGCTGGGTACGGCGGTCCTGACCACTTTCTGGTCGATCAAGTCCTGGATCATGTGCTTCAAATTAATACAGTCTTCAGTATCATGTCCAACACTATTGGAATGATACGCACACCTTCGATCGGCTCTGTAAAATCTTGAGCTAGTATCGACTGGCTTAGGCTTGATCGGATGAATAATACTTGCCGCACTTAATTACTCAAACAACTTCGTCCGACTTTTAATGAGAGGAGTAAAATTTCGAGCAGGTTTCTTCTCAAGACATGGACGAGGGTAATCATAACTGCCTTGCTGAGGGGGAGGAATTTGACGATAATTTGGGGCATTTTGACGGGGAGGTGCTTGAGATTTTGGGTCAATCATGTTAATAGTAAATCATCCACGATTCAACAGTGAATTACCATTGGCATTAGAATTGACAGCTTGAAGAGTGACAATTCTTTGATCAATTAAGTCTTGAATTTTATGCTTCAAGTTGAAGCAATCCTCAGTGGTATGTCCAGTACCTCCTGAATGGTAAGCACAATAAAGATCGGGCCTGTAGAGTCTGGAATTGACATTGACATTTTTTGGATCAATTGTTCGTATCAGATCAGCCACTTTCAATCTCTCAAAGAGTTGGGTTCGACTTTCAACCAAAGGAGTAAAGACTCGAGAAGGTTTCTTCAAATACTCATGACAAGAAAGATTGTAATTATTTCGTGAAGATGGAGGTACTTGGTGGTAACTGGGAGGATTTTGGCGAGTGGGTACTGGTGTTTGGAAATTTTGGTATTGTGGAGTTTGGAAGCTATGAGAGGCATTTGCGTAATTTGGCAGTGCAGCTTGGTAAGTTGATTGAGCATTTGAGTAATTTGGCAATGAAGCTTGGTAATTTGGATGATTTTGTGGTGGAGTTTGGTAATTTTGTTTGATGGGGTAAAGATTTTGTGGAGCTAAAGGGTAGGTTTTGGATGGTAAAGGCTTCTGAACCTTGAGACCGGCAGGCCTCTTTGATTTTTGGCTTGATTCAAATGAGATAGAGGAGGCATCTTCCCTCTTCCTCCTCAATGGTCCCGAGGATTCATCTTGGGGAGTCATTCGGATGATTTTTCGATCTTGAGACCGTCTTCAATAGTTTCACCAATTTTGACTAACTCACTGAACTTTCCTCTTAAAATGAGCAACATCCTATTGTAGTATTCTGGCTCTTGATTGCGTACAAAGACTTCAATAATTTCTTTCTCGGTCATGGGAGGTCTAACCTTTGCGGCCTCTCTTCTCCAATGATAGGCATATTCTCGGTAGCTTTCGGTAGGAATCTGTTTGATTCTCTCTAAAGAGTATCGATCAGGGATGAATTCTACATTGTAACCAAACCTTTCAATGAAGTCTTTACTCAAAACGTTCCAACTTGGCCACTACTTGATTTCTTTAGAAATAAACCATTCCAAAGCTTCTCCTTTTAGACTTCGACTAAAGAGTCGCATTAACAAAGCCTCATCTTTCCCAACTCCAATAAGTTGATCACAATAAGCCCTCAAATGAGTCAAAGGATTTTCACCTCCACTAAAAGTGTCAAATTTTGGTACTTTAAAACCTTCTGGAAGCTCCAAATATGGATGCCGACACAAATCTTCATAATTCAACCCCATAATTTCAGGGGTGTACTGAACGTCCTTCATTGCATTCATAACTTCCTCTCTAATGCTTTGCCCTGTCTTTCCTTTTATGACCTTCCACTAATTCTCCTTCTTCTCATAACGTTTGGGTTCAAAATGAGGGGTAAAGGGAGGGTACAATTCAGGCGATATTGAAAGATGAAATGCGATTTTTAGAGGTATGGGTTGAGTGGTAGGTGGGTTTTGGACAATTTGAGTAGGGATTTGATGGATTGGAGGAAAATTCTAGAAATTGGTATTTGGATTTTGAGGAGTAGGTAACTTTTGGTGTAAGGAGCTAGCATGATGTGGATTAGGGGTGGTTAAGTCGATGAAGGGAGGTTTTGGAATCGTAGCGATGGTCGAATTTTTTGGAAAACGTTCGGATGTTGGATCCGAAGTAGGAAAATGGAGTGGAGGCCTTTCACTATCTGGAGTAGGAGTGTTGGCAATGATGGCCAAATTCATCAAATCTCGATTCTTATTCATTTCAACAATCTATTGGAACAATTGTGCAATCAACTTGTTCTGTTCAGCAATGAAGGGGTCATTCACAGTAATTTCATTCAAATCAGTATTCTCAACATTTTCAACCATTTTATCTCTTCCTTTTGACAAACATTGGTCGGAGAAGAAATCTTTGGGGTCTTTGGACCTTGTAAAGTATGGATGTTCAACTATTTTCTCAACACAGATCAGTTTTGAGTACTTGACAAAGAAAAACAATTCAAAGGCAAATGTGTTAGTTTGTGTCGATGATAAATAATACAAAATATCACACACATTAATGTAAACACATAAGAGTTGCTTCATTTGAAGATAAACTAGCGCACATATATAGAGATATGACTAAATAGACAGTAATTTGTTTATTTGATTTTGCGATTAGTGAATCAGAAAAGTCGACTCGAGTCGAGACAAAGTCGGTTGCATCTTTCATTAACATACTTCTAATTTTTGATTGAGATGAAATTCCAATATCATTGCAAGAGTTGGACAAGATAGGATTTCTCAAAAATGGGGATCGAGCCTTCAAAGGCTGCCTACGTATCTCACAGAAGAGAATTTAGGTCCTACGTAGTTCGACTTTTGAATATCTTTTCGGTTTGAGACGAGTTAACCTTTTTCTGAAAGGAGAAAGTAAGATTTGAAAAAAGTAAATTCGAATTTTGTTGGGAAACTAAAGACTCGAAGAGTATTTGAACGCATTTTTTATAGTGATTTGATATTTATGCTTAAGGGGTTCTAAAGAAATTTCCAAAATGAGTGAGATAAAACAATATATTCACACAAACAGTTAATCATGTAGCACACAAACAAATATTGTGTGTTTTTAAACAGATATGTGACCCTTTTATGCCAAGGGTAGACTTAACGATTTGAGAGATGTATACGTCATTTGGAACATTTCATTGCCCCCTAAAACACAAATTATACAAATTTTATGAATAATAGAGAAAATATGATACAAAATAATCAATCCCGCACAAGGGTACAATCCTAAACTATGCTTCAATGAAAGTACCCTCGTTCTTGAACTTCTTGTCGTCTCCAAGTGCCAACACCTTTGGATGGACCCAACCCCAAGGAACAATGGTGTGTCAAACGACATATACAACCTTTAAATTTAAACATATGAATATGATCATCCGTTTAGGCCGTGGGCCATTTTGGACTCAAGGTGGTTTCTCTAATGGGCCAAACACACCTTGGGTGTTGGGTCATCTTAGTTTAATGCTCTAAAATGGATTTGGTTTCTCTCTATGCTAGTTGGCTAAGAGTTGGTTTTTGAAAGACCGGGAACCCGAGTTGGGAAAACTATGGGATGAAGTCTAATAAACGACGTTGGATGACCACAAGCCAACTATTCGTTTATTACTTCAAATGAATTCAAATAGTGTTTTTCTGAAAGACAATCGTGGTAAGCCACGTAACCGCCTTTTTTCCTAATGCAATCTATTTACCCGTGGGTACAAACAAGATTGAAAGGGTCAACAATCCCTTACTTTAGTAAGCAACCTCAGTTCCCTTACTTGTTAAAGTAAGCAAGTCAACTCTCTTACTTGTTCTTGTAAGCTATTTCTTTCCCGTACTTTAGTAAGTAAGCATGTAAACAACCATCTCTCCACAGATAAAAGACTAGAGTAGGCCCAATAGAGATGTTGACATCTGGGTTCACTGATATTGAAAAACCCCATACCTGCACTAAGGGGTAACCCGTTTGGCGGAATCAATGTCATGAAATGCCACAATTTATAATTTACAAGAATTGAAACAAGTAAACAATTAATCAAATAGCCAAATAAGTTAATTTTAAGGTTAGAACCAATTCTACTTCCCAGCAGAGTCGCCATTCTATTTTATTTAAAAATACAATTAGACTGGAATGATTTTACCGAGTTGCCACTTAATTTTTTAGAGTAAAATTAAGAAAACTATTTTTTCCAAAAGATTAAAACAGAAATCAATTGAAAATATTTAAAGGGGTTCGGGGTTCACATTAGCATTTCGGAAAGGATTTGAAAGCACCCGAAATGCCCGCTAACAGGCGGTTATTCGATAATTAACATATTTGGCTAATGTATTAAAAGAGGCATGCTTAAATGAGTTTAGAAGATAGACAAATTTTAAGACTAAAAAGTTATTTTTTAGGTGAGAGGAAAATAATATAAGTGATTACTTAAGTAAAATATTTCAAAATAATTCAAGTAATATAATAAGTAAATTATTCTTTGTCTTTAGAAAATCTCGAAATGACCATCTTTCGGGGAAATCAAATTAGGAAAACCTCAAAATTGACTAGCAAATAAACAATTAAACAAATACAAAATAGATAAAATAAAGAGAGTGAGGTTTGGGCCCAAGTCTGGTTTTCTGTTCGCCTGGTCCAGTACTTGGGCCTATTTTTCATTTTGGGCCTTTGACCCATTTTGTACATGTCCTAGGCTAACAAAATAGTAATGATCAAGACAAAGGGGCTTAGGCCCAAAGTAACAAAATACAAAATTGAAATTCGGGGCCTTTAGGCCCATTTTCGTATACACTAGGTGTATACTAGTGCATACGACTTCATAGATCAACTCCAAGCACCTATACGTCAAATCCAAGGACCTATTCCTCGATTTCTATGGCTGGTACTTCAATTTTTGACTCAAAACGGACAAGATTGAGCCTCCGTGGCTCAAAAAAAATGAAATGCACGGACAACCGAAGGAGTCCAATGGGCTCACTCAATTGTTCATGAAAGAAAACAAAAGAGTGTAATTAATAAATGAATAAAGGCAAATTGATTTATATTAAAATTGCCAGCCGAGTTGAGTAAAAAAAAATGAAATTATTGCCATTTATCAATAAAGAGATACATGGGGCACAATTTGTCACTTTAGGGGCCCCGAACATTTCTATTTTTCTAAAGTAAAAGATGACAGCAAGATAACTAAACATTATAATAAGCCTTAGAAACAAATTTTGTACGCTAAGCATGCATTAAGAAAAGCGACTAGAAAGAAAAAGGAAAAATTAAGACACGAATTGACAGAATGCCCTACAAAGACAAACTCCAAACAACCATTTATGACAAAGAAAATAAACACACTTCAGGCCTAAATTAATTCACAGTAAACACCAAAGAGCAAAAATATTTCCCCACTAAAGACTAACAGGCACCAAAGGGACCAGAATTAGCACATGAAAAGAAGCTTAAGCATCTTAGACATGAACCAAGTCAACACATAACACCAACGCCAACAAAGTATGACATAAAATTGCATAATTTCTCGACATGAGTGGGAAAGAGATTTTTACGCTCACAACTTCCTAAGAAGGAGACGGGAGATAAACATGCTTCAACATTTACCAAAACATCAAACCATCATAAAAAATAAGAACACAACCAACCAAATAGAGGATGTTATTTCGAGATGGATTAAACACGAAGGTTAAGAAGTAAACATTTTTAGAGCTAATCTAAGAAAACAAGACCATAAAAGGCAACATAGAATGATAAACTAAATAAGCTGAAATGTTTCACCATTTAAATAAACAGCAACCAAAGAGAGGGGACAAAATACTAAATATGCATATCCACATTTTCAGCGAGCAAACAACAAACAAAATTCTGACTCGACTAAAAGCATACAGAAAAGAAACCAACATGGCTTGAAATTAAACAGACAAGGCTAAGAAAAGGGAATTCTACCTCTTTTTGGGCAGCGAAGGGACTAAACGAGCTAGAGAAGAGCGCTATCTCCACCACAATGAAACTCCAACAGTCCCGATGAACGAGAGCACGACAGTGAGGTCAAATTGAACCTCCTCTCTATTTCAAACGTATTTCGTGTGTATTATTTTATCTATTTCATGCTGGACCCTATTTGTAAATTGTTCTTTCTATATGTGAGATGCGGCCTCTTGGAAAATTCTAGTACAAATGGATAAGAACGGAGGAGAGGGACGCGCAGGCTGCTGGACGCGATTTCTTGCGATTTTGTTCTGTCGCGTCTTGGTGATTTTTTTTTCTGGGTTTCTGGTCGCGTCTGGGGAAGAAGACGCATTGGGGTCGTCTGGTGGGTACTGTTTTTGCGTGCATATGTTGTATGTATTGTAAAGGGAATGGATCGAGTCTTTTGTGGGAATGGGTTTTCTTTTGGTTGGTGTATTATTGTATGTTATTGCTGTAACGTATGTATTGCTGGAATGGTGGGCTGCTGGTATTGTATTAGTGTTGGGCCTGGGTTATTTTTGGAATTGTTGTGTAGTAATGTGGGTTGGGAATGGTGTCAGCTAATCTGACTTGGGATGTTAGAAAAATGGCACAAATTATTTTACAAAGGATTGAATGGAGGTAAAAGAATGGTTGAAGTTGCAATTATACGATAGCCATATAGAATTCACAATATAGCCGAATTGAATTTAGTTTGCAAATTCGGCTAAAATCTAAGATGAATTTAAATAAGATTAATTAAGGAGCTTCTTAAACTTAACGAAATGAGATAATTAACATAATTATAAACCGAATGATTTAAAATTATAAACTATTGTATAACTAAACTAATTAACCAAATATTTAATTAAAACAAAATCTTTTTGAGATGATTTTCGAATATTTATAAAATATGCTAATTATATAAAATTTATATATTATTTAAAAATTCCAAAAAGTGACAAAATTACATAAAACTAACTTGAAAATAATTTGAATTTTATAAAGTAAATTATTTCAAATACTTTGGAATTTTAAGAAGCTCGATGATTAATTTATATTGTGGAGGTCCAAAATTGGGTGTCAACAGTCGGTTCGGTTCGACTTATCGTTATTGGTTTGTACATATGCTAAACCGGTATAGAACTATTAAGATATTGACTTAGCAGTTATTGATTATTATTGATTCGGTTATCGGCTTAACCATTAAAATTTGAAACAAAAAAATTCACTTATAAATAAAGTGACAAAACAAATTAACCATACGCATGAGTTTGTCAGAATGCATCTTATTCAAAAGAAAACACTGTCACATTATATTGGAGAATAACCAAAAGTCCGAGACAACCTAAAATAAAAGTATGAAAGACTTTATATACCAAATGGTATAATCCCTAAATATAATTATTTAATTTATTACTATCGGGTTATCGGCAGGACCCGTTGAAAAAAAGTTTCAAACCGTTAAGAAACGATAATCCGATAACCAAAAAATTCAAAGTTGTTACCGAAACCGCTAAACCATAACCCATTACCAATAGATCAATAACTTTTTTTCGGTTTCGGTTCGATTTTGAACAACCCTAACTATAAGCAAATGTCCAATGGCATTTAAATTATTATCTTAAAACAGTTTTTCAATATTCATTTGTCCTATTTTTATTTTTTAAAAGGGAGTGAGTAATCAAATCCTCAATAATAAGGTGAAAGTTTGGATGCTCAACCAACTATGTTATTAAGTTTTCCCTTCAACAATGCTATTAACTTAATAAGTGGACAGAAGTGTTGAAGTTTGATTTTAGTTACTGCAGTAGTTTTTTAGTAAAATAAGTTGTCTAATTTAAGATAAATTTGAAATTTGAATTTTATTTAGGTTGTTTTAGTTGTTGAGATATTTTAGGATTTTTAAAATTTTAAAATTATGCAAATTATGTATTTTATGTTGGATATTTAAAACCCCAAAATGCTTAATAAAATTACCGAAAGGTATTGAAAGTCATTTCAATCCATTGAGAGACATTTTCAATCTTTTTGTGCTACCCCATTTTTTTTTTTAAAAACACCAACAGTGGTATCAAGAGCTTTATTGATCTTACGGGATCTGTGAAATCTTCCAAAGAACTATCATACCATTTTTAACCGTAAGGGCTACCCTTTTAACCCGTCACGACTACTATTTTTGACCCGTGCTTTATTCAACACACAAGCTTTTCTAAACCAATTTTAACCAAACATAATGCCCAAAAAATTTCACAGACAAAAACTATCAAATTGTCTATGAGGAAAAAAAATCATATTTTGAAACCTATGTGATATGTGATGTTGTGATGGAAGTAAAATCCTTACAACCTCTCCTGCAAATCCTACAAAAGTTTAGATTAAAACACTTTCAAATAAACTTCTACACAAGACAATGTCAAGGTATTTTTGAAGCACAAGATAAAAAAAAAAAAGAAAAAAAAAAGATTTGTTTTTGCAAGTTTCAAAAACAATGAAAAGAATCGAGCATCAACTACCAAAGCAGAAATAGAGGAGGAGCATTTTTCAATTGCAATATCTAAAGTAAAAGAGGAGTGTTGAAGTTTGCTTTTAGTTAGTGCAGTAGTTTTTGGTAAAATAAGTTGTCTAATTTAAGATAAATTTGAAATTTGAATTTTAGTTAGGTTGTTTTAGTTATTGAGATATTTTAGGATTTTTTAAATATTAAATTATACAGATTGTGTATTTTTTGTTGGCTAGTTAAAGTCCCTAAATACTTAAAAAAATCATTGCAAGCTATTAAAAGTCATTTTAGTCCATTGAGATACATTTTCAATGTTTTTATGCTGCCCATTTTTAAAAAAACGCCAACAAGATTGCTCTAAGAATAAAATGTAAACGAGTTACGGAGAGAAACCAAGGAACTAAGACAGGAAGTAAAAGTAAAATATACTTCTTAGTATAACTTTGAAGTATAGACTTACTATTCTTCAATATGTCTAGTAGGTGAGGTAGCTATCAACGACAATATGCGTGTGACCCATTTATGTATTTTGTTAATTATAGTTATATTGATATGAATTGATTTCACAAAAAATCCCAGTCAATCGGAGAATAACATTATCATCGATTCATATAATTGATTCTTCTCATTATTTATTCCTTTTTACAAATTACTTCTTAGTATAACTTTGAAGTATAGACCCCCTCGACTCAATTTTACTTGTTATATTTGTCTATTAAGATAATAATGATTGAGATGGTTATTTTACCATATTATTTTATTAGTAATTAATATTTATTATTAGGTCTTGAAAAATAAATTGAGGAACAAGTAATTACTTCTAAGGATAAAATATGAATTAGTATATTTTATATTTACTTGATATTTTAATAGTGATAAATAAATATAAAAAATATTTTAAAAATAATGAACAAGTAAAAATAAGCAGAAAAGTAGTAATTAACTAGGGATAAGATATAAGTACCCCGTTCAACAATAAGCGAAATCTCAGCAAAACACTTTAACTTTACATGAAACCTATTACTCCCCTGAATTATTTTAAAGTGTAATAAATATACCCTTCGGTGCTGAGGTGGCACATAGAGTGTACTCACTCTCTTATAGGCATGTGAGAGACAAAAAAAATATATTAAAATCTCATTAGTATGGACATGTGCCCATTTTCAATTGCACATTGTCACAATTAATTAGTACATATAATTAATTAACATTAAAATTTAAGTTGATATCTTTTTAATAAAATTTATATTTTTGATTGTGAAATAGAGTCAAATTTTATCATTTTTAGAAATACAATTAGTGTTTCATAACATACTTAAATTGCAGGTGAATTTTTTTCAGTGTTTTTCTTCAATTTGTATAATATTGAAAGAATTCTTTTTTCTTTTAATTTTTTACTCAAATACTTGACATGAAATTTACTAATAAAAGAAAAATAATTTTGCATATTAGAGATTTGATTTAGGCAACATATGGTGGGCACAATTTAAATTACAACTCTTTAATTAATTATTTTTTTAAAAAAAATCCTCTCCTCCTCAATTATCGACGTCATATCTCAACCCATTTCCTACCTCTGCTTCAGTTTTCCATCAATATAGCACCCTAATCCATTCTAGTTCCGCTTCAATTCTCCATTGTAATAACACAGTCTCCTTCTTGTCTATTCCCACTTCAATTGACTTTTACTAACTTACCCAAATAATATTTGATTGAGAAACAATTTTGTTCATAACTCAAATTCAATCGGAAAAAAATATCTCAATTTTTAATTTTTCTCAAATTAGAATTTCAATTTTTGGGTAGCTTTCTTTGATGGAGATTCTAGATCAAGTTTTACGAGATTTATTTTTTATTTCTTGTTAGGTCACAAATTTCAATTGGATGCAAGAGATATAACATTTTAAAATTTGAATAACTTGAGTTTTTACATTAGGAGTGATATTTTGTGGCAAATTTAAAGGTGGGTGATAAAATCTATGATAAGTATTTTGATGTTTGACGGTAAATTATGATTTTCACAGTAGATATTGAATTCGGTGATGGTGAAAGAATGAATTTGGTTGTGGGTTACAATTTCACGGTGATTGCTATAAGTTTTAATGGTGGAAAATGGAAATAGTGGTTTTAGTGGTAGTGATGAGTGTAGTGAAAGTAATGTAGGAGAATAAGTTAAATGGCATGAATTTCTTAATTTTTTTTAACAATCTGACTATTTATTGATGTGGCGCTGACACAAGGATGATGTGGAGGCGAGTGTAGAACACCTCCCTTCATGTGAGTGACTATAGAGGTTTCAGGGTGAGTTTATTACACTTTAAAATAATTTAGGAGGGGTAATAGGACCCATGTATAGTTAAGATGTGTCATTGGGATTTCGTCCATAGTTGAAGGGGGTACTTATGCCTTATCCCGATTAACTATACCCAAACACATTAATGGCCTGAAAATTCACTATGATAATTGGATTTGGTGTAATTATATTGTCTTGCATGTTTGGTTGGCCATGTAATTACTTGGTTAGCTATCAATAAGGTGTAATTGGCAGAGGGTCATTACACTCTCCAATTCTCAAGAAAGGATTTTGAATTGTTGGTATCTCGTGACCTATGAGTGAGTTGTTCAGTTATTACAAACGGATCAAGTGGACATCCAGTTGGTATGCATTATTAGTTGTCATAAAAGAAATACCCTACACAAGTGAATATTTTTAAATAATGAACAAAACTAACAAAGCAAATCAAACTCAAGTACAACTTATAAACTTTCCTCAAATGCTTCACCACAAACATAAACTTCAATCATATCAATTAAAATATAAGATTTGCTATAAAAGTTGCAATCCTTGAGGAAATTAAATACCATTACTCAAATAATTTCAACATCATATAATTTCATATCCTCATAAAAAGGTAAAAACAGAAACTAAAATATCAAGTTTTTTTTAACAAAAAGGAAAACACCATATTCATCAAATCTAAGATAAACTATATTGGTGTATTACAAAAATACCTCAATCGCCAAAAAAATAAAAAATCTTCTTTTGCAAAGCTTTTTGACAGTTTTTTTATAAGCAAAACTGTCATCGTCCTTCGAATTTTTGAAAGTTTCACCAAAAATCTCTTATAGTGTGTCTAATCTTCAGTAGTCAAACAAAACTTTCAGATCTCTTGTATAGAACAAAAGGGTTTCAATTCGAGTGAAGATTATGTGTTAATTCTGCAAGAGAAAGAGGATAATTTTTTGTTTATGGCCATAGTTGCAACCTTGGAGGTGGGTTAGGAGGAAGAAAAGGGATTTTTAGGCATATGTGAATCTCCAGATTTTTCTCGCTCAATTAATATAATTAAATGGGTTTTTTGTTCTATTATAGGATTAAATGATAGAGTTGTAGTACACGTGTACAATTTATGCTTAAAACATTATTCTTAGCAACTTATTATGTTTAAAACTCTATTCACAGTTACGTATTATTATCAAACGCCGTTAGCTGTTGGTGCTTTTTCCATTAATTTTTTTAAAAATAAAATAAAGCATAAAACATTACTGTGAACCACAATTTTACTAGTTTTGTAAAAAGTAGAAAAAACATACTATTTTGGTGAATTGATTTTAAACAATATAATGACTTATTTTGGTAAAAAAATAATTCCAAGATAGAGTGCAAAATACATAAAGGGGGAAAATGCCATTAGCCCGTGACATTCACCACAATCTAATGGTTCCGGCTAGTGAAATAATATAAAGCCGGTGGGAAATGATTCTGGTTAGTGATTTGGTATAAAGCTGATGGGAAATGGTTCTGGCCAGTGATATTCAGCTGATGGGAAATGGTTCCGGCTAGTGATATTGAGCCGATGATAAATGGTTCCGGTAAATATTTGATCATTATGATTTGATGCATTTTGATGGTCATGTTTGACTTGCTTGTTAACTGTGATTGATGCACTTGTTACGTGAGATTGATCTACTTGACATTGAGATTGACTTACTTGTTTCGTGTTGGCTATTAAATTGTGACTATTGAACTGTGATTATTGAGCCTTGTGAGCTTTGTATTGTAGAACTTTTAAGTTGAGCTGATTTCTGTGCAGATTGTAGTTTGAGGAGGTTCTATTGGATGAAAGGAGTATTTGTTTTCTAGCTAGGTGGCTTTCTTTATTAGATTACATGTTGGGTACCGTGTTGTTGATACTCACACCTTGCTTCTATACTTGTGTAGCATTTGAGCCCGGTATAGCGTGATTGATCTTCTCCTATCTCAGAGGCTTGTTAGAGAACTGCTGAGAGGTAGTTGCTTGTCATCTTGATGGACCCTCTAGTTTTTCTTTTATGCTTTGTTCTATTTGAGAATTAAAGACTTGAGACTTGTACTTATTTCTTAATTTTCGAACTTTATGTTTTAGTGACTTGTATACGTAACAACCAGGTTTTGGGGCGTTAATAGCATGAATAAGTTTTTCCACTTTTATTTTGTTCTTGCTTTATCTTTCCTTTTTTTCTTTCGTTTTGTTGGGTTAAGACTGACTTGTCTTGGTGAGAAAATGCAAGTGTCATCACATCCTTTATCGGCCGTGACAACAAAGCTCTGATACCATGTAAGTATTTTATAAATACGATAAAACTCAATTGTATTTCATGGAGGAGTTATTCCTCAATATATAGAGATGCTACACAAAGGTGTAGTATGGATACAAACTCTCCAGGAGATAAATTAAACGAACAATATGACTTCTAATAGATTATAACTACTATAACCTGTTCAATATCCAGAATTGGGATATTGTGATGAACAATTCCAAGAATCTGGAATGTTCTATGAACCAAAAAAGTTGAGAGAAGATGAGATTTCAATGCTTCTGTTAATTCTCACTGAATGAACGTTTACATCTATATAAACAAGAAATAGAGAGCATCTTCTAACTACCCTAACTAACTTGTAGCTAACTAGTCCTCTAGAATATACTAATTACATATTGACCCCAACTAACTTATGTGATCCCTTCTTTAATACTCCCCCTCAAGTTTGGAGGTATTAATAAGTTCATTACACCAAACTTGGATAACAAATGTTCATGTTGAGACTTCCCTAGACCTTTAGTTAGCATGTCAGCTTCTTGCACCTTGGTGTGTAGGTACTTTGTTTCAATCAGCCCTTGTTGAACCTTCTCTCTTATGAAATGACAATCCAGTTCTATATGTTTTGTTCTTTCATGTAGAACAGGATTGGCAGCAATTTGCATTGCTGATTTACTATCACTATAAATGCTAACATGAGTTTGAACATGAGCTCTTAGTTCCTTGAATAATTTGACTATCCACGTAACTTCAGCTACATCACTTGCTATGCTTCTATACTCTGCTTCAGCTGAGCTTCGAGATATTGCTGCCTTCTTCTTTGACTTCCAAGAGATCAATGACTCTCCTAGCTTCACCATAAACCCTGTAACTGACCTCCTTGTGTGTAAACAGGCTCCCCAATCTGCATCACAGTAAACCTTCAACTATTTGGGGCTTCTGCTGGACAGTAGTACTCTGAGTCCTGCTTGACCTTTTATGTACCTTACAACCTTAAGAGCAACATTTAGATGAGACTACTTAGGCTGATGTAGAAATTGACTCAGTGTTTGAGTGGAAAAAGATATGTCTAGTCTTGTGACATTGAGATTCCAGTAACTTGTCTTCATTGCCTTTCCCATTTAGATCATCATACTCCTTAGTAGTTAGCTGAACATAAGGATCAAGTGGTGTAGATGCTGGTTTAGCAGCACCAAAGCCAACTTCAAAAATTATTTCCAAAGTGTATTTTCTTTGATGCATGACAATGCCCTTTTGTGACCTAGCAAATTCAATTCCAAGAAAGTACCTTAAATCTCCTAGGTCTTTCATCTTGAAAGTATTCTGTAATATCCCCTTTGTTGCTTGTATTAGATTAAGATCATTCCTAGTAATCATCATATCATCTACATAGACTAGAATTATCACCAAGAATTCACTAGTCCGTTTTATAAACAGTGAGTAATCTAGATGGCTTTGAACAAAGCCAAGTTTGATGAGTGCCTCTGTGAGTTTAACATTCCATTGTCTAGGAGCTTGTTTTAATCCATATAAGGATTTAATGAGCCTTTATACTGGTTTCTCCCCCTGCACATTAAAGCCTTTAGGAACCTGAAATCCCTGAGTGATAAAGATCAAACAAGGAAAGGAATAAAGAAATAAAAGATATGTGGGTTAATACTCAAGCTATTGAAATTATAGGCAACAAGGGACTAAAACCCCCACCTCCCAATTGACTTCAACAACCTAAATTCAACCCAAGGAAGAATAATCAAATGAAACCAAGAATCATAAAGGGGTAACACTTTGATTAATCAAACCCAAGAAGTTAGCTAGCAATCTCAAGAGTTCACCCTAATTACTCACTAATTACTCACTAAGAAGATACTACAATTTGAGAGTCAATATTCAATATAGTCTAGCTCGTCCAAAATAAAAGAGACTACTATTTATACTAATAAAATAAACAAGACACTTCTTTGACAATTTTACCCTTAATGAGATAAGGGCCTTGTTTGGTTGCCTTCTTTTGTGAATTCTTGAATTCATGAAATGGCCATTTGCACACATGGCCTCTTTCCTTCTTCCTTCTCATTTTGATGTACCTTACACACATTGTATGTCCTTATTTGGTAACCTTCAAGCTCCTCTAATGCTTCCCTTTTCATGAACATTGTTTGTAGGCCTTGGAGATCCTTTGCTTGACTCCGTGTGAATGGTCTTGAGGGGTACATTCCACTCATGTTAGTGTCATCCATGCTGCCCATGTTATCACTGAGGAAGAGTCATATAGACCTTTTTAAGTAGGTCACCTTGCAGAAAGGCATTTGAAATATCCATCTGATGGATTCGCCACTGCTCTATGGCAGCAAGTGCTAAGACACTCATGAATCTAACCATTTTCACCACAGGAGAGAAGGTATCTTAGTAATCAAGGCCCTCTGTTTGATTGAACCCTTTTGCTACCAACCTAGCTCTAAATCTGTCCACCTCACCAAAAGCTAGATATTTGATCTTGAATATCCACTTGCACCCAATAGCTTTCTTGCCTGGAGGCAAATGAACAATATTCCAGGTTTTGTTGGCATCTAGGGCTGAGATCTCAGAAGTCATGGCATCCACCCATCTTGGATCAGTACAGGCCTCCTCAAATGTTGAGGGTTCAACATCAGTGCCAAAATTTGAAAGGTAGACTTGGTAAGGAGTGTGCAGATGGTCATAAGAAATGTAGTTGTTAATAGAATAAGCTGGCTTATTGACACTCTTTAATTTTGCAGTAGCTACATAGTCCTTCATCTATAAGGGGGGCTCTACTACTCCTTGAGGATCTCCTTTGATCAAGCATCACTAAAGTAGGAAGGGGATCAGGTTCATCTGTTAGATTAGGAGAAACTACAGGTTCAACCAGTGCCTGAGTTGGAGAACTAGGAGTAGTCTCAATATATGATGAGAAAGTAGTGGGAAACAACTTCCATGCTGTGGAGGCTGGAACAACAAAAAGAAACGTAGATTCTCTAAACTGAACATCTCTGCTAAGGAAGAAATATCTACCCTTGAGATCATACAATATGTACCCTTTTGTGTGTTCGTTGTATCCCATATATATGGAAACTACACTTTTGGGCTGAAACTTGTCCTGAATATACATATTCTTAGCAAAACACAAGCACCCTAGGACCCTCAGATGCTAAAGTGAAGGTTGTTTCTTGTGAAATACTTCATAGGGAGATTTACCATGTAGCACAGGTGTATGAAGCCTATTAATGATATATGCAGCACTCAGTATACAATGTTCCCAAAACCTGGTGGGTATGTGACCTTGAAATTTGATTGCCTTAGACACCTCCAATATATGTTTATGCTTCCTTTCAGCAACCTCATTTTGCTGAGGGGTGTGGATACATGTTCTTTGATGAATAATGCTTAAACTGGTGAATAAGTTGTGACACTCAGTATTAACAAATTCATAATCATTGTCAGTTCTGATTGTCTGAACCTTGGAGTTAAACCGAGTTTGTACCAAAAGAAGTTTTTCAACACAACACATACATCACTTTTTATTTGATAAGGAATAGCCACAACATTCTTGAACAGTCATCAACAACAGTTACAAATAATATGTTACCATCATGAGTAAGAGTGTTAAAGGGACCCCACACATCAATGTGTAACAACTCAAAAAAACTAGCAGATATGGAAGTACTATGAACAAAGGGCAACCTATGTTGTTTATCTAGTGGACAAATTGTGCAAGTATGCACTTCTTTAGAATAATGAGTGGCAGAGAAATGAAATACATTTGTTAGAACACTAGGTGAAGCATGACCTAGTCTTTGATGCCATAGTAGGACTTGAGAGTCTGAGTGATTTTCTTTATTAACTTTAGTTGTGAAACACTGTGTTATTTGGCTTATACTTATCTTATGAGTATGTAAGTGATAGAGACCTGCATTTTCTCTACCAATCCCCTTCACCTGCCCATTGTAGAGGTCCTGAAATATTACAAAGTCAGGATAAAAAGTACCAATCCCCTTCACCTGCCCACTGTACAAGGTCCTGAAATAGCCTCCTCTTATTTTGATTCTTTCCTCGTCCATGTTATGCATTTGTAGGTCCTTTCTTCCTCCTTTCAAATCCAGGAGGGTAACCATATAGTTGGAAACATATGGCCTGAGTGTGACCTGTTCTTTTACAGTAGTCACAAAATGCATTGGAGCCATAGCTGGGGATGTTGGGAGGTTTGTGTTTAGGGCCTTGTGTTGGTAAATTTCGAGTAGTAAACATAGCATCTAACTCAGACTGTCCACCACTAGTAGTTTGTGATATCCTACGCTAACTTTCCCTCTCAATCAACATGGAATAGGCCTTATTTAAGGAAGAAAGAGGCATCATCATGAGAATTTGACCTCTTGCTTGATCATACGAGTCATTAAGACCCATAAGAAACTGTAACAACTTTTGGTTATGCACGAATGCTACAAAATCTCTTGAATTAAGGCAATCACAGCTAGGTACAAGAGCTAAGCTATCAAATTCCACCCACAGTTCTCAAAATCGAGAGAAGTATACAGAGATATTGCTCGTACCTTGACTGATAGTTGCAATTTCTTTGTGTAATTGGTAGATTCTACTTCCATTAACCTTATCATACCTTTCACACATATCCTTCCACACAACTGCAACATTCGTAGAGTACACAATCCCTCCAAGTAGTTCTTTCAACACGCAATTTATGATCCATGATAGGACAATGACATTACATCTTTCCCACAGAGTTTTCAAATTTTCCCCATATGCTTCCTTTTTGCAGGTTCCATCGATGAATCCGATCTTGTTTCTACCCAGTATTGCTATTCGCATAGCTCTGCTCCACACAGAGAAGTTTTCAGATCCAGTTAGCTGGATTGAGATTAACATAACACCTGAATTGTCGATGTTATTTAAGAACAGAGGATGATTATGGCTCAGCTTTTCTGGTAACTCATTGTCGACAGTCGCCATGGCTGCACCAATTCTTCAGAAGATAGCACAGACTGTGCGTGGTTGATCGCAAGTGCAATCACTGCAGTGATTGAAATCGCTCTGATACCATGTTTAATATCCAGAATTGGGATATTGTGATGAACAATTCCAAGAATCTGAAATGTTCTATGAACCAATAAAGTTGAGAGAAGATGAGATTTCAATGCTTCTGTTAATTGTCATTGAATGAACGTTTACATCTATATATACAAGAAATAGAAAGCATCTTCTAACTACCCTAACTAACTTGTAGCTAGCTAGTCCTCTAGAATATACTAATTATATATTGACCCCAACTAACTTATGTGATCCCTTCTTTAATAAAACCACGTATTGTTATGTAGTCCCTAATGCAAGCATTAGTTATATATAGAATAAGAAAGTGTATCAAATAAATTAATGTAAGTTTTTTCTAATACATTCTACCAAATGACCCCTAGGAGTTTATCGGTAAATTAATGTAAGTGATTTATTTTTTGTATAAAATTAGGGGAGAATTTATGTGTTTTCATGTTGGAAATGAGATGTTTTACCTTTTGGACTTTAAAGCTTGTCATTTTGGCAAGATAGAGTGCAAAACACATAAAGGGTGCAAATGCCATTAGCCCGTGACATTCACCACAATCAAATGGGTTTTCTTATATCCTTTCTTTTATTTAATTAAAAAGTGAGCTCTACCAAAATAGACCAAGACCAAGGTTTTCTTATTTTCCTCGTGGTCGTACTCCCGACACACCGCTTAAAACATGTGATTCCCCTCCTTTTGCCTTCTAAAAGTAGTACACCCACAACAACTTTGATTGTTTTAAAAAAAATAGAGAAATGCTTCTATTTATAGATAACAATGGGTAGATAATGAATAAGTGATATTGTGTCTTATCGGAAATGTCATAACTCTTTCGAAAATGTCATAACTTTTCATAAAAATCACAACTTTTCATAAATATCACTAGCTTTCATTAAAGTACAACTTTTCATAAAAAATCACAACTCTTCATTCTCCATTCACACATTTTAAAACCCAACAACATTTTCACTCTGCTCCATTTATATATAGAGAGCTTAGCTTTTGGCATTCACCTAAAAGTAGTACACTCACAAGGGTAGCCAAAACTATGACTAGATCCGCTGTGGAACTTGATTTTTTGGGAATGGAGAAAGAAGCTACTGCTCCTAAACTTGTTGAAAGAAGAAGAAGCTTTCGAGGTCTTAGTATATATTATGCACCTTTCACTTCTCTACCGCACCATTTTTTTAATTTTTTTTTTCATGTCCTAGTTCTATAAATTGAAGTTTAATATTTTGCAGATATCCAAACCATGATTTCGAAGATCAATCCCGAGGTTCTGAAGAACGTAATTGCTTCTCGCTCTGCGGAGAAAAACATTTATCCAATAGCTCCGTCGTATGAGGGCTCCTTTTCGCTTCCAACATCGTTGCCTCTTCTTGCTAATTGCGAGATAGAAAACGATCCTGAAAATGCTCCATTGACTATATTCTATAATGGTATTGTTGCTGTTTTTGACGTTACTAAAGACAAGGTTTGTTCATCTAATCAAAATAAAAAATTATGTGAAATCGAATTCTTTTTGCTTAATTTGGTTTTTTTTTTTTTTGGGTGTAGGCGGAGAATATTCTTAGACTTGCACAAGGAGGCAATCAACAGTTATTATTGAAGACTTCACATGGAGATGGAGGTGAACTTTACTAATATATTCTCTTTTACTTTTCTATCATTTCTCTTTTAGTTACTCCATTTATTTTTTGAAGAGGAATGGTTTTACCATGTCAATTATTTTGATGAGAGTGTGGTTGTTATTGCATGTAGATCTGCCCATAACAAGAAAGAAGTCACTGGAAAGGTTCTTTGAGAAGCGAAAAGAGAGGTTCGTTCATTTTTATTACAACGCTTTTTTAATACAATATTTGGTTTATAATTAAAAAATTCACATAACTCTAACTAGCTACTAAACGATCCCTAACTGTTTTACTTACAAATTATTTAATTTTGATTGTTACTTCAAAAGTTACTCAACTATAAATGATTTATTTTTTTCCATCAAAATTAGTTACGTGAAACTTTTATTTAAAATTTAATTTTAAAGTAGAAAAAAAAAATCAGTTAAACCTCATTAAAATTTTACTTCCATGAAGTTGCATGCTGAAAAACGCTTCGCCGCCCACGCAAATGGACGGCAAAATTGTGGCGTGTAATTGGTGAGAAACATGAGATGGTGAATTGCCAAACTAAACTGATCTTGCACAGACCAATTTCAGTGACAGATTCAGGATTTTTTCATTCGGGAGTTCAAAAAATAAAAATATAAATGTATGAATAAGTCAACAAAACACAATTTCAAGCAGTAGTAATATATAATTTATAGGTACAAAAAGTTAATTCCTCTACAAGAGACCTTTTAGAACGTTTGAATTTTTTTTGGTTTAAAATCTACTCTTTTAGCACCCTTTTTTTAAAAAAGAGATCTACCATAACACTACAACTTGCTTCTTGTTCATGAGGGGTTCAAAATTAATATATCTACATAAATAATAATAATAAAAAAAACTTATATATACCATATGATTTTTTGTTGAAGGGGTTCAGGTGAACCCCTAGACCTTGAGACCAAAGTCATTAATGGAAATCAAATTTGACTATAGAAATAAAATATTAGTATGATAATTTAACTTGAACTATAGCATGAAGTCAATTTTTGTGTTCTATTGTAGGATGACTATGGTCTCACCTTATGGTTTCAATGAATTGTCAAGCAACAAATTAGCTGCAAATCAGAATTAGAGGCACACACATATAATGTGTTTTATTAATCTTACAAGTTATTTAATTTGTATTTTGTGTTTTGGTGTGATCCCGGTCCCCCTGTTTCCTTTCACTTTCTTTGTTGCTTTAATTTGGCATCTTACCTTATCTCTATTAGGGTATTACTTGCGTCCGCCCACGTTTTTTTGATTTATTTATTTGTTATTATAATGTATCACATTTCAATCGTGTAAGCATGAATATCATAAAGGAATCTTTACTACAGTTGCTTCAGCTTTTCCAATTTTTAATTTTCCAAAGAAATGACTTATTCTACATGTCGAGTACCTCATTGTTGACCAACAACTAACAACTAATTAATAAACGTACATGATTCACATATGGATTAATAGAGTAATAGTATATTATTCATTTTGTATTTCTACTCATTTGGGTGACACGTATCAACTTTGAAATTGTTGGAACTTGGAATTCGATACTATAAGGGATAATTAACATCTGTCATAAATCAAGTTATGGAGATGTGAAATAGGTAGATGCATTAAAATTTTACAAGTTTAAATGAATTGAATTAATAAAGTAATGGATGTGTTATTGACCCATCCAAATTAACTTGGGCTAGAAATTGAATTGAGTCATGCTATCCATAGTTTGACCCGCTTAATCGTATGATGTTATAAATTAGAAACAACCACGATATTGTTATAAAATGAGAGCAAATAATATTCATATTCATTTACTTAAATGAAGAAAGCAATAGAATAGAGATCAGAAAAAATAAGATTTTTTTCTTATTTTTCCAAGTATTTTAAAAATATCTTCAAGTATATTTAAATGTCGGTAATATCTGCACAAAGGGTGGTGTTAGATCAAATTCTACATTTCAGAGCTTACCGCAGTGACGAAATTTTCATCCAATCACATTTATCGAGAATGTTGACCAAGGTCAAACTTAAGCCTTAACTTGAAAGTTAAAATACCTAATCGCACTGAAAACCTCGGAAGTCATGTGGACCATGCTACTAGCCTAAAATGACCTTTACGGAGCTAATGCAATTGTTAGAAATGGAGTCTGGGGGTCATCTTCCTGACCTTTCGATCGAAAACGACCGTTCAAGATTCAAAAGCTCCAAAATATATAATTTCGCATAAAAATCAAAAGAACAACCAGGTGACCGAGTTGTTAGACCCAACAAGTCATAAAGTACTTGGGGTCACTATAGCTACACTATAAACGATGAACAAAACATATAAATACAGAAATGACCTGAATGGTCTTTAAGTATAAGATCAATTTTCTAAATTTGAGGAAGTTAAAAAAATGAATATTTAAGCCAATAAAGAAAGATATTGCATTAAACTGAATTGATTAATATATCTTTAATAGGAAGTACTTCGCCATTGCAATACGAAATAGGAGTAGTGCATTCAAGTGTGTGATCCACGCACGTTACGCTGTAAAAGCTCTAAATGCATATTAATGCCCAATTTTTTAAATTTTATTTTGTCATAAGTTTAAATCTCCTTAATTGTACCTCCTCTCATGATACATTCCAATATATATTATTAATAGAGGCCATGAAAATCTTCAACGGTGTTCAATGGAAACCTTTAATGTATCAAAAATTTAACTTAAATACTCGGTATGAAACTAGATTTGAAGACGAGGATCCTCTCCATAACTTGTACAAGTACAAACAATTGAATTTAATAAATGAGGAGGTCAAACTGGATGATCAATATTGCCAACAATTGAAGCCGTATGGTTGTATTTATATAACTTTTTGTATACTTTAAAATAGCTATCTCAAAATATTATGTTAGAAAAGACAAAATCGAAATCTGAAAGTGTTTTGGCCTGGTTATACTAATAATTATATGAAGGTACAGGAAAGTTATCTTGTAGAAAAGTTAAAGAACAGAAGAAACTTTCTATGTTTATGATAATGGCACATTGAAATATTTTTCTCTTAAATCCTTTTTTTTTGGAGTATTAATTGTGGTAGTTTAATTTTTTAATATTAACATATGATAATTTCTTTGCAGAAAAGATTTTCTTGATGAATAAATATACTTAAAATAAGTCAATTCAAACCAGCTCTAAATTGACATAAAGAAAGTTCTTTCCTTAGTCTAAAGAGCACAACAAAAAAGTCATGAAGAGGGTTAAATTAATCCTTAAAATATTATGATATTGAGAACACCCAAAAATGTTATGGATGGAAAATAAATTTTTGATCATCATACTGTGGAGAACTCAACTATTAAATCAGTATCTAAGGATTCATATGACAATCAACTAGAGAGTTAACTGCTAACTTGACTACTTTAAATATATATACTCGGTATATCTTTTGTACCAATTTATGTGACGTAAATTTGAATAGTGGATGCGTACTATAATAACATAAGCAACTTTTGAAACTTTTTTGTTGTCGGTTATTTAAATTTTTTTACTAAGTATAATTAATTATTGCCAAAAGTGAAATGCTCTAAAAAGTACTCTAGATCTAAGTGCAATTTACATCGGCTTGCATACAAAAGTGCAACCTATAGTTGGTATATATATAGTTCTACTATATTAGAAGTGTGAGATCAAATATGATATTAACATGGTAGCTTACTGTCATTTAAGTTCAAATTGAGGGTATTGTGGACTTTTTGCATACCCAAACACTACGTGGCTATTCCTGCTGAAACTAAACAGACACATCACTGATCACACTTATCATCATTTGAACATTTTAACACTATCTTTCTCAATTGTTCATCTTGAGCTCTTCTTATATATATATATTAAAGAGAGAGAGTATCCATGTTAACCTTTTTTTTTTTTTTTGTACCAAAGCATCATCTATCTCTTGTTGAGTTTTGGGTCTTTTTTACTTGCTATGTGGATAAATAAAAGTTCAATTTCGATCAGTCTACTTTTGCTCATAAGCCCAATAATATGGTGTATAACTCCTTTTAGGTCTTATTTTTAATAATTCACAAGAGAAAGATCATCAATCAAATAGAGAGAAAAGTGAGAGAGTGCAGATTTTCTCTCAAGCCTTAGAAACCATTTTCAAATCGCAATATCCACTTCGTTCCTTGTGTCCGAATGAGCTGATTTTTAGATATCTTCTTTCTTTCAACCTAATCTTTGATTGGGAATTGATAGAGGTGGATTTAGAATCCTGTGGCTCCAAATTTTAGTTCACTATATTTGAAGTGTGAGATCAAATATGGTGTCAACATGGTAGCTTAATGTCATTTAAGTTCAAATTGATGAGGGTACTGTGGACTTTTCGCATACCCAAACAGAACGTGGCTATTCCTGCTGAAATTAAACAAACACATCACTGATCACACGTATCATCATCTGAACATTTTTAACACTATCTTTCTCAATTGTTCATCTTGAGCTCTTCTTTGATATATATACTAGAGGGGCATAGCCCGTGCTGAGCACGGTGTCACGTCCCGCCACTTCACAGTTCAAATTTGGCATCAGAGAAAGGGAGAAGAATCTAGAGTTGTGGGAAGGTTAATAGAACACACTAGAACTCCCTAGAGAATTTCTAAGAAGGCTTTAGAAATCCCTAGGTCTTTCCTTGGAAGACTCTAGAATACCTTAGATATTTTCTTGGAAAGACTTGGAATTTCCTAGAAAGTGTATAGATTTCTAGAAAGGGGACCAAAGTGTAAATAAGTAGGGACTTGTAAAGTAATTTTAAATTACACTTTAGTCCTTAGATGGTAGTATAAATTGAGGTGTCAAGGCATCCAAGGTTGAAGCAAGCAACCAACCAAGTGTAAAGCAATCTTCCAAGCTAAATACAAAGCCTTTTTCCAAACTTTCCAAATCTTTCTAAGTCTTTCTTTACATTCTCTTAGCGATCTAGCTTCAAAAGGCTTACTTGAGCTTACAAGATCGTGAAAGAGTCATGAGCAAGTTGTCAAGCGCAGCACAGAACTTTAGCGAGACTCTAAGTCCGTGACAACGTGGTATCAGAGCGAGGTTTGTATTAAGAGAATGGCCAAAAGGAGATGTGAACGCCGCTAGCACCACCAACGTCCATTTGGATGGTGGAAAGAAGAACCGCAAGGGAAAGAAGCACCAAAAAAGTAATGAGGAAATGTTGCTCGACCCCACACCGAGCGAGGCGCTAACATCTCATCCACCTTCAACCACTGAAGCAAGTGACGATGAACTTGGCAAGGAGGCCACTGACGTTATCACTGGAGAAGAATGGGTCGCAAGGGTTGAAGTGGCGAGGTAGGCCGTGGAGATATTAGGCTGGTGCATGAATGTGGCCGACGACAAGTTCAAAACTGTTGAAGACTTCACCCTTGAAGAGACCGAAAACATCCGCAAGGAGTTGGAGGGACGCCAGCGTGCTGAGTTCGAGATGAAAGAGGCTATCACTTCCTTGGAGTGTCGACTCATGGAGGCGTTGAGAACGATTGAGACCAAGGCCGAGATGAAAGCACTCAAGGAGGGTGTGGAAGTTGGAGGATCACTGTCGCTTGACCGTGATAGGGAGGCCAGGGTCGAGGCTCCCAAGCCACCTATATTCAAAGGCGTCCGTGACACTCAAGAGGTGGAGAACTTCTTATGGCATTTGGAGAATTACTTCAAGTGCAATTGGCTAAAGAGCAATGAGAGTAAGATCAAAACCGCTGTGTTCTATCTTTCGGAGATGGTCATACTATGGTGGAGGCGTAAGGAGGCTGAGATAGGGAAAGGGACGTGCACAATTAACACCTGGGAGCAATTCCGGGAAGAGTTCAAGAAATCCTTCTTCCCTAACAACGTCATCTATGAGGCGAAGCGCAAGTTTAGGGAGTTGAAGCAAACGGGCAACATACGCGCATATGTGCAGGAGTTCACCACCCTCACGCTTCAAATTCCTAACCTCACTGATGATGATATGTTTTTCCACTTCATGGATGGGCTGCAAAATTGGGCCAGGACGGAGTTGGAACGTCAGCAGGTCAGGACTATAGATGAAGCCATCACACAGGCCGAAGCTTTGATAGACTTCAGGCATAAGAAGCCCGACAGAGCCAGAGAAGAGGAGATGAGATGTAGTCATGACCATGGTGGGGGAGATCGTGGCAAAGTCGAGGAGCAGCGGCTACATCCCAAGAAGCATGATACCTATAAGTTTGATGGCAAGAAGTCCGGACGTTATGGCGACACGGAGAGAAAGGCAGAGATTGCCAAAAGAGGTGGTTGCTACATATGACGTGGGTCGCATGGCTATTAAAGGTGCCCTGAATTGAAGAGCCTTGGTGCTATCCTATGAGAGCGGAATGAGAAGGATGCACATGAGCAAAGACAAGGCGCAGAGATGACGCAGTTGGGCTTGATAAGACTATGCAGAGCTATCACCAATCAACTAGGGAAGCCGAAAGAATATGACGCGCAGTATGTCAACATCACGATCAATAGAAGACCCGCTTATGCTATGGTCGACACGGGTGTAGAGGCCAATATCATGACCAGGACAACAACGACAAAGTTGGGACTGAGTTACAATTCAAGTAACGCCCAACTCAGGACGGTCAATGCACCACTGACTCCCGTGTGTGGAGTCACGCAGGGAGTAAGCATCACGTTGGGCCAGTGGCAAGAAGGATCATGCATAGTGCCCTTGGTTAAGGTACCAACGACAGAAGGACGAGTTCGACTAATGGCTATGCAGCTCAAGAAAAACCCTAAGAAGAAGGAGTCAACATTTATAGCCACCATTGCAAGTTCGAAAGAAGACAATGGTGTTAAAAGGTCCTTGCCACCACGCATGAAAAAGGTTCCAAAAGAGAACGATGTCGTGATGCCAAAGAAGCCGCCGAGGTGCTTGCCTCCTAGGAAGGAGGTAGACCATAAGACCGAGCTAGAAGGGATATGGAAGACGTTGAAGGAGTTGCGCGAGGACCTTGATCGAGTCAATGGACTATTGGCCACATGTACGAGAATACAAGGCTCGGTTGACTATGCATCGACGATGCGATGCGGTCGTCGCATCAATAGGTGGGGGAGAATGTCACGTCCCGCCACTTCACATTTCAAATTTGGCATCAGAGAAAGGGAGAAGAATCTAGAGTTGTGGGAAGGTTAATAGAACACTCTAGAACTCCCTAGAGAATTTCTAAGAAGGCTTTAGAAATCCCTAGGTCTTTCCTTGGAAGACTCTAGAATACCTTAGATATTTTCTTGGAAAGACTTGGAATTTCCTAGAAAGTGTATAGATTTCTAGAAAGGGGACCAAAGTGTAAATAAGTAGGGACTTGTAAAGTAATTTTAAATTACACTTTAGTCCTTAGGTGGTAGTATAAATTGAGGTGTCAAGGCATCCAAGGTTGAAGCAAGCAAGCAACCAATTGTAAAGCAATCTTCCAAGCTAAATACAAAGCCTTCTTCCAAACTTTCCAAATCTTTCTAAGTCTTTCTTTGCATTCTCTTAGTGATCTAGCTTCAAAAGTCTTACTTGAGCTTACAAGATCGTGAAAGAGTCATGAGTAAGTTGTCAAGCGCCGCACGGAATTTTGGTGAGACTCTAAGTCCATGACAACGGGCCCAATATTTTACATTTTTAAAGTAGTAAATGCTTGATGATACACAACAGTAAGCGTCATTGGCTATATTGATACAAAAGTGTGTCGCTTAGTTTACACAAGAGAACACCTTCATAGATAATATAAACATCCTTAAATTAATTAAAACAAAAAAAAAACACCATGAATGCCTAAAAATGGCTCATCTAATCCTCAGATCTTAAACTCAACTCAGGTAAGAGAGTTGAACTACTTCTAAAAAAGTGCATAAAATAACTATTCAACATATGTGCCAGGGTGAGGCTGATGATACAAACACAGCTGAAATATGTTGTTCAAAATGTTGGACAAGTCCATTTGCTCCGAGTCCATTGTGGTAAGGAATAACATCACCAAAGGTTGTTCATAAGGTTGTGCATCAGACTCTAGTTCAGCTTTTGATGACCTCTTCTATGAATATGTTCCAAGATTTGAAATCACAGTGTAGTACTACAATGTTAATTAGAGTCATTAGCTGAGATAAGACCATCATTAAGCTAGTCATATTGGCCACAATTAAGGCAATATATAGAAAAACTACTATGAAGTTTATCAATTGATCATTCAGCTTGGTGCAGTACTACTATGAAGTTCCTTTGCTTTTCTCCTTCTATAGAGAAGCTATATATAAACCTACACGTTAATGCTTAAAGGGTTCCCTTTTTTGAGTAAAATGGTGCTCTCCCATCTTTAAGTAGAGCAGACATCTCACTACACAACTCATGAAAATCTTGTGAATGGATAAGGATTCATTTAGTGAGAACTTGAATCCCTCACTATCTTTTTTTTTCTTTTGCTCAGAAGCATCATGATACAGAATTCTAAGATCAAGTTCAACCAAGTAGTTAAACTCCCTCTCAAATTTTCTGACTAAACTGCTTGAAATATAGTCTCACTCCTGCCATGCACAATTCCTTTCTCTAGTCAGTTTGACATATCATAAAGCTCTAGGACGATATCAAACCATTACATATCATATCTATGATTAAAAAGTATAAGAAAATAAATAAATTAAAGAAAAG